>JAJOOO010012697.1:0-17783 GCA_029582685.1 Solanum piurae
GAGAGTTCTGTATTTCTGGTCTGTGAAAAAACAATTTGGAAATCCTTATTTTGCATTTGGCAATTTTAGAGGTGCTTTTCTTGTGCCAGTATTCATTAATTGTTTTTGAAGTATTTGATATAGTAGGGAAACATACCGTGGTTTTATCCCGAGCATTTGATATCTTTCTTTTATGCAGTGTCCAACTGTTTATACTTATTCAACAGTCTCTGTTAAAAACTCTATTTTGAAGAACTGGTCTAAATTTTTTATTTCGTTGCTGTTATTTATTTTGATCTCATTTGCTTCCCTTTTTCATTATGACCTTTGTGACAATGATATTGATAGACTACTCCCTCTATATTTCAAACAGTTGTGTCACCCACTACGACAGTTTATCTCTCTATAATGTTGTTAGTCTGATCGATTACACAGTTTTTTAAGGTTTTGTAGATAGTGTATTAAAACCTGGAAGTTGTAAGGATATTTTTCTCTTGTGTTGCGTCATTATTCTCTCCTTCATTTCACAGCTTGCCCTCTCTTGTTTCCTTGTATAGAGGCTTGTTGGGTGTTTCCTTCATTGGATGTTCAATTCTTGTTTTCTATAGATCACTTATGCAGATCAATTATGAAGTGTTTATGACAATTTCTGAATAACTATGTTTACTTTCAGAAAAGGAGAACTTGTGTCTCTATGGGCTTCCTAATGAAACATGGGAAGTAAACCTCCCTGTAGAGGAGGTGCCTCCAGAACTTCCGGAGCCAGCATTGGGCATAAACTTCGCACGTGATGGAATGCAAGAGAAAGACTGGTTATCACTTGTTGCTGTTCACAGTGATTCATGGCTGCTTTCTGTTGCATTCTACTTTGGCGCACGGTTTGGGTTCGGCAAGAGTGAAAGGTAAAATAAAATCTGTTACCAATAGATTTCACCTTTATCGTTTTTAACTGTCTTGCAAACTTGGTCCTACCCATTATATTTCATTTGAATGTGTATGTTTTTCCTGTTTGAAGGAAGACATTGGAGGCCTTGGGCTGCCTTTTGGCAAATGTAAATTAGTGTTGTGCCATGTGCTTCCCTGCTATTAAATTCTGTGCAGATTTCCCTCCCCCCCTTCTATACTCTGTCTTTGCATTGTCTATTAGGTAGTTTTTGCTTGATTTCTTTTTATCTTTTCAGGGGTGGATCTAGTGGCATAAGTTGAGCTACTTCTTTGCCGTAGCTGTTCCCCTCAAGCTGCTTAAAACTCACTTTTTCCTATTGGAGCTTACTTTTCATTTTTTTTGTTGAACTCCATGCTTACTAAGTTACAACTCTAGAATAGAGAATTGCTAGCAGTTAGATTATTTAGGCAATATATAGAAGTCCACCTTCAACTAAAGTTCATTTAGTGAGTTCACCTTCAACCTAAGTTCATTTGGTCAGTGTTTCATATTCTTTGCGTCATGAAAGACGTGTTATTTCTTTGTCTTGGTGAGTATACTGATGACTTGTGGCAATGATATTCTTGGTGCGATGAGATTCCGGACATCTTCCATTTTTAGGTTTCTACTATAAAAGTTGTTTACTATTATTACCTTATAAATAAGGATTATAGATTTGCAATGCTCTTTGTCCTTTCACTATTCTAGGAAGGTTATTTGGTGCTAGTTGTTAGACAAGCAAATCCATTCACTTAGAGTGGCATTCGTTGTGGCTTATTGAATAAGATGATGTTTGGTTCAGCAAAGCTAAGGATGCCTGACATGTAGAGATGTTTACCAGCTGGTGTTTCTGAATGTATTATCTTTGAATAAAATAGTGCTCAGCTGAGTGATATTAGTGCTTAGTGAGTAAGCGAAGGATGTCTAGCATGTCGGTACATTCAGGACGGCACAAATGTTGTATAATGATGGGAGAGACTTCCATGTAGCAGGTTTTGGTCCCTCTTTTCCACCCTGGAGTCCTCCACTTTTTGTGTCTGCTGCCATGGTAGGTTAGAGTATATTGATGGATGCGAAAATTTGACTGAAATCGTTTTAAGCTGGAATTTATACTGGGAAACTGGTTGCATGGGATTACATAATCATGCGTACATGTCCAGAAATGTCAACTTAAATTTGACTTATATCTGTCAAGTGTCTGGATAGTTTGCCTTGCTAGAGTCCAATCTCATTAATGTGCCTTTTATGTTGCTCGGATTCTTCAAAAGCACCAATGGGATGAGTGTCGGATCCTCCAAGATTAGTGCATTTTTTGGAGGATCTGACACAAGTACGGCATCAATATTGGAGAGTCCGAGCAACATAGGTGGCTTCCATTGATTAAATGGTTATCTGATATTAATTTAGGGAGGATAATTGTTTTATTTTGGGAATCATGTATACAGGAAGAGGCTTTTCCAAATGACAAATGATCTCCCAACAGTGTTTGAGGTTGTTACTGGAGCTGCTAAGCAGGCACGCGATGCCGCTCAC
Source organism: Solanum piurae (assembly GCA_029582685.1). Classification (NCBI taxonomy): domain Eukaryota; kingdom Viridiplantae; phylum Streptophyta; class Magnoliopsida; order Solanales; family Solanaceae; genus Solanum; species Solanum piurae. The sequence goes on from JAJOOO010012697.1 coordinate 2,438, forward strand.
AACAATAGCAACAAAAGCAAATCAAGTGGAAAGGTTCTCATATACTGGACCTAACATATATAGTTACTGTTTCTTTTCCCATTTTGTTTGAGCATATGTTTTCAGCTATTATCTTTGATTTTCAGCCTCGACAGCCAGAGCCCCAGCCCAAGGAAGTAAAGGTGTCTCCACCTAAAATGGAGGATGAAAGTGGGGAGGAGGAGGAAGAAGAAGAAGAAGAACAAGGGGCAACTCTCTGTGGAGCTTGTGGTGATAATTATGCCACTGATGAATTCTGGATTTGCTGTGATATTTGTGAGAGATGGTTCCATGGCAAATGTGTGAAGATTACCCCAGCAAAAGCTGAGCATATCAAGCAGTACAAGTGTCCTAGTTGCAGTAGCAAGAGAGCTAGAGTTTAAAATTTGTGGCAATTTTAGAGCAACATCAATTAAGTGGAGGTGTTGGAAGGTAGGACTTTTAGCTCAGTTATCAAATGTCAAAGTTAAATGTTTGCTGATGGAATTGGGATGTCCATTTCATGAACATTTGCTTTCTGTTATCTTACTTTCGGATTGTGTTTTAGATGAAATTTGTGCCTGTTATCATCTTGTGTTTGTGAATCCATTTTCATCTTCCTTTACTTTAATGGGTTATCTATATACTACTACACTGCGGTGGTATGAGGAATTCAGAAACTTTCTGTGATCCTTAGTAGACGTTTGGCCATGCGATACCATATCACGATATGAAATGTGAGATGGAATCAGCGTTTGGATATGCGATTTTACGTTGATTCCATCTCATGATACGAAGAGATGTGATTCCATATTTTCCAAAAACCATGATATGGGAATTCCATATCATGATTTGAGATATTTTTAATAAAAAAATTGTTCCACAAATTTATATTTTGTTAAAACAACCTCACGTTTATATCTACTACTCATTTATTTCATATGTAAATAAAATTTATAATCACATTATTAATTTTTAAAATTTATTATTCTCACCAATATATAGTCACTTTAACTCGCACCAATCGATTGTTGAGTAATAAATTTGTGCTCTTCATTTACTCCAACACCTAATTTATTACTTCTATCGTTTTGGATTTAATACAACTCAAAGTAACAATGTTGGTTCGTCTTCTTGGTCACATGATCGAGAAATACAAATTCAACGTGAGGAAATTGCCCGTACTATGTGGGAAAATTATATTAAAAACTAGTACACTACAATTTATGTTCAATTTTTTTATCGAATTAAAGTTAGATGAAACAGTTACTTAAGTGGGGATCAAATAACTTTGTAATAATTTATTATACGATTTTATAATATTTTGTTTATTTGGTAAGATTGAATAAACAATTGGGGTTATTTTAATAGTTTTACAACTTATGTGATTCTTATCTTTATGAGAAAATATACAACACAAATTTCATATCGCATGTCCAAAAAAAACTTCAATTTCATCTCATAATGTCATATCATGATATCATATCGCATGGCCAAACGGGCCCTAGGTATTGAATACAGGAAATCATAACCCCTTAACTTTTTGCATTCATAATTTTTCTGGATTAAGTACACATTCATAATACTAAAATCAAATCAACCAATAGCCTTTCGTGAACCATTTCTCAATGTTCAAGTGTATTTCTATCCACACAACATGAATATTGCTGCTGGAACAAACTACCCAGCCGAACATAGCTGTTGTCAGCAATCTCTGAGCATACTGAAAGATTCAGCAAATTGCCATAGCCTAACATGACTGACTATTTTTCTGCAACCTAGTCAATGTTGCTGATCTGAGAACAAACCATCTTGTATCAGTGTGGTTGATACAGTAAGGCATGACTTACCAATAGTCTTTACAAGAACACTGCCCTTCACTGATGCAGTGAAACCGATTATTATCCCTAACAATTATCTCCCTCCCCTCCATCTTTGAAATGATTTTGATTGCTGTGTGGCAATCCCTACATATCCTGAGATTCTTCACCACCCTTATGACCGAGTGTGGTTCAGTAACAAGAAGAGCAAAAGCCACAGCCAACTTCTCGCTATGGGTCCCTACCATCTCTTCCATCTCTTCTTCTTCAACATCTTTTAAAACACAGCTCTTATCAGCCATATATCCAGCTAGCCTCATCTTCTTTTCTGTTTCAGAGAGCACTCTATGAATATCTGCAGATCGCTCATGTGACCTGTCACCCACTATAAACTTGTGCATCTCCCCCTCGTGTTCAATCCAACTCCATCCAGTTGTCTTCTTTACTCCTCCAATTGTCATCAACCCTCTCACCCTGTCTACATCTTCCCATCTTCTTGCTGAGGCATAAATGTTTGAAAGCAAAACGTAATTACCTGAATTTTCTGGTTCTATTTCAAAGAGCTTACTAGCTGCAAACTCTCCAAGGTCTATCCTTTTGTGAACTCGACTAGCATGTAAAAGGGAACCATATACTCCTGCATGTGGATGCATTGCCATACTTCCAATCAAACATTTTGCTTCGTCTAGTTTACCATTTCTACCTAACAAATCAACCATGCATGCATAGTGATCGGAGTCTGGATCTTTGATTGAATCAAATATCCTTTGACCTTCTTTTAGCAGTCCACCATGACTACATGCTGTTAGTACCCCTATATAGGTTATTCGATCTGGTTCAATATTTTCTTTCTTCATCTTCCACAACAATTCAACAGCTTCAATGGCATTGCCATAAGCTGCAAAACCTGTAATCAATGTGTTATAAGAAATCACATCTCTGGCTTCCATCGATTGGAAAACTTTCTCAGCGTCCTTCATATTACCACACTTGGAATACATGAAAATCAGAGCATTATAACCTGAAAAGCTCAGTTTGATTTGATGCTTTTCCAGGAAATTCACTGCCCAATTGCCAAATTCCAAAGCCCCAAGGTGACCACAGGCCGAGATCACACTAACCATGGTGACTTCGTCTGGCAGCACATCTTTTGCTATCATATCTTTGAAAAGATCAATAGCCACTTTTGATTGTCCATTTTGAGCGTAACCAGCTATTATTGAATTCCAAGAGATGACGTTCTTCTCAGGCACCTTACCAAAGAGCCCTCTTGCAGAAGCCAAATCACCAACTCTTGCATATGCTGAAATCATTGCATTCCATGTAACTAAGTTCTTGTATGTACCTAATTCATCAAAGATCTTTCTAGCCATAGCAAGGTTCCCACACTTAGCATACATGTCAAGTAGAGCAGTCTTTGCAAAACAATTTAAGCGAACACCCTTCTCATTTATCATCTTAACAAGCCCCTCCGCAAGGCTAGCATCACCATGCGAAGAACACAAAGAAATGACAGTAACCCATGTAGTTTCATCAGGGCAAACCTCACAACTCATCATCTCATTAAACAACCTTATAACCTCTTCAGCACACCCATTTTGAGCATACCCCGATAGCATTGCATTCCAAGACACAACACTCCTCTCCGGCATTTGATCAAAATACTTCCTAGCATTCTCCAAATCTTTCCTTCTTGAATAACCAGTAACCATTGCAGTCCAAGTAACCACATTCTTCTCAGGCATCAAATCAAACAAACTCCTTGCTTCAACTTCATTCCCCCAATTCCAACACCCTGAAATCATAGCATTCCAATCTGCAACAGCTCTCTCAGGAATTTCATCAAACAGTTCCCGCGCAATCTCCAAAGGCCCAAACTTTCCATACATATCCATAATCGCATTTCGAACGAACCTATCCCAATCATGACCCATTTTGATACAATGCGCATGGAACACAACGCCCCATTTTCGAGATGCTTTAATAAGAATCGGGTATACAAAGGCATCAGGGGCTACATTGCATTTCTGCATTTTGACAAACAGGTAGAGAACATCACTGTGGGCACCCAATTGAGAGTAGAACTTGAGAATATTAGTGAAAATAAAGACATTGGGTTGGTGGACTGAATCGAAAACTCGGCTAACATAAGTGGGCGGAGCGTGGAGGCGCGTGCAGAGTTTGATGAGCTGCGCCACCCAGTAGTTGTCGGAACAGAGAGAGCGTTGAAAGAGCTGCGCATGAAGCTGTTTCAAGTGGTTTAATTTGGTGGCTTTCAATGCAGCTGTGTGCAAGTGTGACATTAGAATTTCAGTGTGCCAACATTGGCCCTTTTTGTTAACCAACTTAACTGTTTTTTTTTTTGTTTCAATTCAACTTATATACCAAGACTATGTGGTAAAAAATTGATATTCTATATTAATATACTAGGGATAATATATAACCGCCATTTGAATTTGTCAGGATATTTTATTTTTACATGTGAACTATGCCATATTCCATCTGAACATCTCAATTCTTAATAAATTGTTTTGAATTAGAAACTCTCGATTCAAATTCTGAAAAGATTGTTTCGTGTGTTTTCATTTAGGTATTAGGTAGTTAAGTCAATCACATAAAATATTTTATTTCTTTTAATTATACACATTTACCTTAATAAATCGTAAAACTATATTTTTCTACTCAAGGTTGATTTGTATAATTTAAGGAGATGATATATTTTGTGTTTTTTTTTTCAAAATGTAAATCGGAAGTGTCTAGCTTAAACACTTGATTTAATTGAGTGTCTAAATAGAATATCTTGAAATGTCGAAAGTTTATATAGGTATATAATGCTTCAAGTATAAATTTATTAGCAATATAGCATTGGTTTTGAGAGAACAGCAATACGATGATCACTACAATCCCATAAGTGTAATTTAGAGACGATAGACTATACAGATTTTATAGAGATAGAGAAACTGTTCCGATAAACTCAATACTCAAGTGGTTTTAAGAGAAAAAGATACAAAAAGAGAAAAGGAAGAGAAACAAGAAGATTCTAATCCCACTCAAGCCCAAGTGTACCGCAAAACCAAACAAACCCCAAAACTCTTGGGTTGAACCCATTTGCAAAGCCTAATTCCCAAAATTCCATTTCAGCAGCCCATTTTCCCCCAAAAAAACCCTCAATTCTTTTCAAACTGCGAAATCTGTCACCTTCTAAACCCCCATTAATCCCTTCGCCGGTGATTTTGCCGGAAAACCCAACACCATCTTTCTGATTAGGTGACCCATGGCGGAAGAGAGACGCATGGTAACAGTGGGCGGAAAAGGCTCATCACTGTCATCTTCCTCTGTATTTGATATTGCCAATGGACTCGGTCGTCTGAGCATAGACTCTTCAGCACTCTCCAAAGTATCGTCTTCCTCTAATTCTAAAACCAGCAAGACTAATGCGCCTACGGTGTCTGCATCATTTTCAATCCTCAGTAATTTAACACCCGATGAGGCTAGAGCTTCTCTCGTGGTCCTCCTAAACAAGCTTTTGCTTTCTTCTTCCACTTCTGCTGCTGTTAATCAGCTCTCTGATATCATCCTTAAGGATGTGTCGTCGTCCTCTAATTTACAACTTTCATTTGATAACACTATTGATGGCGTTTCACCAGGTGATTTTTCTGTGGCAGCAATAGCTGGAATCTCCGCTATCTTGGATCATCGAAGTTCAGCTTTGTCTGTTCTTACTGATGCTATTGCTGCTTTGTCCTGCGAGGCCTTGGGGACTGACATTTCAGCTTTCAATTTGAATGATTCAGGTGATGGTTCATCTGCCAAGGACGTTGTTTCCGTGGCTTCTGACTTGAAGATCTTGCTTAACGGTTCTAAATTTGTTAACCGTGAGGGTGATGAACCTGCAGTTTCTGGTGTTCCCGTGGTGCACGGCAAGTTTAGGGAGATTTCCCGGCTTCTGCACTCCAGCACCCGTGTCCAATTGAACTCTGCAATTGTATCCAACTCTGGATCTTCTGGTACAGCCAGCTCCATGTGCACCACGCTGTTTTCCTTGGCTGTGGCCCTCAAGGATTTGGGTAACATCAGTTATAACCGAGCAAAGCACATTGTTGATTCTCGCATTGCTGGAGATGATGAATTTCCTGCAATGCTGATAAAAGAATGTCCTCGCCCTGATCAGCTAAAAGCTCTTTTCGCATCTTTGGTGTCAGCTCACTCGGATGAGGAATATGTTAAGTTCTCACATGGTGTCAGCTCTTTACTGGTGATGGTAGAACAAATAATTTCCTGGGAAGCCCTGGCTGCTTTCTTTTCCCTGGAAGGAAGGGACTTCATTACTTCAGGTGATGCGAGTGTAGGTGAGGACAGTGCAAAGACAGCAGGTAAGAAAGGAGCAAAGAAAAAGAAGATTCTGGGTAAAGGTACCACTGCTCTGGTGCAGTTTTTGAAGGATAGGCTGCTGAGCATGCCAATTCAGACTGAAGCGTCCCAGACTGTCATGATTTTGGAGAATTTGGTTCGCAATTTCTTGTCACTACTGGACCCAAAAGACTTGGGATTTGACACTTTACTGAAAAAGGTGAAAGATATCGTGGAAAGCAATGAAAGCCGCCGGTTGCCTAAACTGCCTAAGGTAGAGAACCGTGCTATGTTATCTTTGTTCCACTCATTTTTTCAATTATTTTTCTTTGAGCGCAAGGTAGGCTATTTTTTTGCTGCTTCGGTATGACCTGCTCCTCACCTTATTGAATTATTCATAGCAGTTTGATTCCAATAGTTATGCAACTGGTTGACCACTTGGCTGTCTTCTTTATTTGTTTATATGAAAAGATGTGCGGGAGTAGGCCTGCTAAATTTGATTTTGGTACCAGGTCACGTGATATGATGAACATCCAACCCGGATCCTTAAGAAAATGGTGGAATGGTCTAAGACACTTATAAACTCGTGTATGCCCTTTTACACCCGATCTGAAAAATATACTATATAGATCAATAGTTTGTTTGGTACTTTTGCAGTACACAAACAAAAAAGTAGCTGGAAATAATTAAGTGTTTTAGTTCAACCTTGGTGATTAACCAGAAATTTCGAAACATTATTTTTTAAAGTGCAAAAAAATCAGAAATTGGCAGCACTTGTTTAGGAGTAATTATATTTCCTTTAATATTTACTACTTTTGAATAAAATTCTGATATTTATCCCTGTAATAAAGTCTCAAGTTTATCGAAAACAAAAGTAATCTAACTCTTACGCTTTCTCTCAATTACTTTTTCAATATTCAATTTAGCAAAGACAATTATTATGCTTTTTGCTCAATGTCTGCACTTATGGAATAGTTACTGTCCATGTGGGGTTTGGTGGAGGTATTCCAGCAACTGGATGGAAATGTTGAAGGATGTACACTAGCTTTTAGATGATGCAATGACAATATTCGGATGACCCATAATGAGAGAATCCAGAGGTTGAATCTTAATTATGAAAGCCATTGTTTTTTTGGATAACTGAGTGAAAGTTATGAGGCCATAACAACTATAAATCCATTTGGACCCAAGAGAGACCATGTGGCGAAGTTTTTTGATCAGCTTAGTGGCTAACATTTGTTAGATGGCTAAATAACTTAAGACTGAGGCATTCTGCAGTAAACTTGATGTGCAAGTGTATTCCCTATTTTATTGGGACCCTTGCATGTGGAAGGTGGAGTGTCATCTCTGAATGTTGTAGGTTTCATCCCCTTGACAGAAAGAGGAAGTATCTTTAATTTACCGTCACTATGTTTCCCTGTTTTCCGTTGGATAATTTACTTTCCTATCAAACGGTGTTAGAGGAACATAAAATTAGTAATTGGGGAATTAAAGTGCCTTCTTTTTAACTCCTAATATTCTTTATTTTCTCGTCGTTGTCATATCAACTTTAGAAGGAATATCAATAGTTTTAGCTCCTTTTTCTAGGTGCACAAAATGGATGTAGTTAATGTCATCTTCAGCGAAATTTAAATGTTCAATTCTTTTGTGACAGGGAACACGTGATTTTGCAAAGGAACAGATGGCTATAAGAGAGAGAGCTTTCTCAATTATCACTGAAGTTTTTAAAAGGCACGGTGCTGCTGCTTTGGACACTCCTGCTTTTGAAATGCGAGAGACTCTGATGGGAAAATATGGAGAAGACTCAAAATTGATATATGACCTTGCGGATCAGGTTTATTAGTTGTTTCAACTGCTATTTATTGGTTGATTTTTGTTGGTGCATCTTGTCACATGGGAGTTTCACACAGGCACACATAATTTCGGTCTTTCACATGTATTCAAGAATGTGACCTAGCATCAGTGAAGCTGGACTAATAGAGGCAAAAAATGTTAGGAGATTTCTTTCCATTTATTTAATGGATCTCTATCCACAAAACTTGTGTTGATGGAAGGTAGCAGGTACCTGGTGGATGCGACACTGTAGAGATGCGCACAAGCTGTCCATAACCCAACATTGTCAAAAAATATGTGAACATATAAATATAATTGGGACACTGGTGTGGGATAGTTGGTTTCTCAAAAAGGAATTGTGTGAGATCTTGTTGGACATATTTCATAGTTCTGTTCACTAAAATTTCAGTAACTGCAACTTCTCCTCTCGCCATCATCTAATTATATAAATTAGAATATTGATAATTTTATTAGTTTATATATTTTGTTTACATTTGATCTTCCTTGTAAAGGCTTCACCTTTCTGCATGATTTAGAAATTTGTCTTCTTGTTGAACTCCCTGTGTTCTTCTATCCCTACTCTCGTAGTGCTGAATTGTATGTTATGCTGTTCTCTAAATACAAAAGTTGATATTTAGGTAGGACAGGGAAAGGTCTTTTTTTAGAAGTTAGAAGTAAATATGAGTCTGATTGTATTAAGTATTCACAGATTATTTAATAGGTGCATTTTATTGTTTCATTATTTAGAATCTGAGTTGTGCGTTATTCCTGATCTTTTTGTACTGATTTCTCCTTCCCCCGATAACATTTGCAGGGAGGAGAACTTTGTTCTCTTCGTTATGACCTGACAGTCCCGTTTGCTAGATACGTAGCAATGAATGGTCTGACATCCTTCAAGCGTTATCAGATAGCTAAGGTGTACAGAAGAGATAATCCGTCTAAGGGTAGATATCGTGAATTTTACCAGTGTGATTTTGATATAGCTGGTCAGTTTGAGAAGATGATGCCTGATTTTGAGGTCATAAAGATATTGACCGAGTTGTTAGATGAGCTTGATATTGGAGAGTATGAGGTACACTTTATAATGGTTCTCTACCCTTGTACAAATTCAATCTATGCTTGTTAGTTGTCCTTTGAATGATATTCAAAGGACACTATTTATATTTTTGTCCCCAATCACTAGAAAATTGTCTTATGATTTTTGCCCTCTCTCATGTCCCCTCGTCCTCCCTGTGCTTCCTCTCAAATCATTAACTTGCATCACCACAGTATTTTGGTTATTTCATTGGGACCATCTAAATCTTCAACTTGTTTGTTTGTGATGCATATCTATCAGGAATTAAACAATTTCCATATGTATATAGATTCTCTTTATGTTTCTTATGATCCAGCACATTCTGGTTCTTTTCTCATGCAATCTCAAAAATCATCTGTCCTGTTGGTGGTATATGACATTACTAATTATGTGAATCTTCTCCCCTTATTAGGTAAAGCTTAATCACAGAAAGCTTCTTGATGGTATGTTGGCTATATGCGGGGTGCCACAAGAGAAGTTCAGAACCATTTGTTCAAGCATTGACAAGCTAGATAAACAATCCTTTGAGCAGATAAAAAAAGAAATGGTGAGGCAGTCTCCCAGTAGGCATAAAGTTCTATGTTTTATTAAGATGGCTATTTGATATTATATCTGTTATTGGCGTTTTGCCTAGTACTGACGTTCTATTGAAAAATACCGAAGAAACTTGTGTTAAAAATCTGTCAAATATTATCATTTTGAAACAGAACGAGTATGTTGTTAGCATTCTAATGCTGCTGTCATTTTATAACAGGTGGATGAGAAAGGCTTAAGTAATGAGATATCAGACAGAATTGGTACATTTGTCAAATGGAGGGGACCTCCTGTGGAATTATTATCTAAGCTCAAGCAGGAACGCAGTTTTTTGGAGAACAATGAATCTTCACTTGCTTTGGATGAATTAGAGATTATGTTTAAAGCTCTGGAGAAGTCCAAGTGTATTGACAGAGTGGTTTTTGACTTGAGCCTTGCAAGAGGCCTTGATTACTACACAGGAGTCATATTTGAAGCTGTCTTCAAAGGAGCTGCTCAGGTAGATCTCTGGGTTGCTAATAAGTTCTAGTTCCAGTTACCTATGCTTTGCGACTTTGGCTTGTCGATGTGGTGGTTATCAGTTCATATTTGTGCATTTAGGCATCATAGATGTACATATGAATGGTTTGAGTTCTCAACATTATTCTTTTTAGGCGTCTAAGAAGTATATATAAACTGTACGAGTTATCAACATTGTCAGGAGTCTAAAGTATCTCTCAAATACTTTTAATAATTTTACTTTGACTTCCGTATTACTGAAATTTAATCTATATTGGAGTAACCAGTGTACATTATTCTAGGTTTTTCTGTCTCGCATACTATGTTCAGAGTTAAACACTGTAAACCTAGGTAATTGGCTCTTCCCAAGGCGAATAGCAGGTTCTCAAGCCTCGAAGTGCGGCCTTGTTTTCTTTAAATGTCTTCTGCATCACTATTACCTGATAAAAAACCTCCATCTGTAGTATCAAATTTGACAGTGAAGTTCTAGTAGTTTGATTATGGCATAGACCTATATATAAGTATTGGTTCCTACTGCTATGTTCCTCCTATTATATGTGTCTCTGCATGAAATGTTTGTAAATTGTAGTTCCTCTTCTGTGATCACTTACCACTTGTCTGGAAATGCCTGCAGGTTGGTTCGATTGCTGCTGGTGGACGTTATGACAATCTGATAGGGATGTTTGGCACACGACAGGTTCCTTCTGTTGGGATCAGTCTGGGAATAGAGAGAGTATTTGCAATCATGGAACAGCTTCAGAAAGACAAAAATCAGGTGATAATAGCTAAATAAGCATATCTGATTTGTTATGAAATAGGCTTTGGTAGTTTTCATCTTTTTCAACTTGTTGCATGTCAAATCAATAAGTAAATAAGAGTGTCCTCTTGAGCCTTTTTTAAGATTATAGATGAAACAGTTCACATAATTCAATATGGTAACAAAGCTGTAAAACTGATACTACGACAAACTTACTCAAGACTTGATGAATGTCCCTAGCATTTCATGGTGCACATTGTGTTCTGTTTTACTTTTTTTTTGTTTGTTTTTTTTGTTTTTTTAATCTATCCGCTCCATGGCAAATGCTATCTGCATGTCTGAAGATGTCCTAAATTTGTTGCATAGTTCTAGCTCCATTTCATTACTACCTATTATTTTTTTAAGCTCCTCCCTCTTTTCTCTCTCTCTCTCTCTCTCCACGTTTTCTCTGGAAGTGTCAACTTATGCACATGTGTCATTGTTCTCCTTGAACAATTTTCCAGGAAATCCGAGCCACTGAAACTCAAGTTCTCGTTAGCATTCTTGGTGATGACAGTGCTTTAGCTGCTGAACTGGTTGGTGAATTGTGGCATGCTAAAGTGAAAGCAGAATTTATGATCCATAAAAAAGTGATGAAGCACATTGATCGGGCCAGAGATTCGAGGATCCCTTGGATGGTACTTGTTGGTGAACGCGAACTTAGTGAAGGAGTTGTAAAATTGAAGGATGTTGTTGCAGCTATTGACTATGAGGTCCCCAGAGGTAAGCTTGTGGACGATCTATGCAAACGATTAGGCATGTAATATCTTAAGCTCTTTGTATTGGTAGATTGAATCATTTTTAACAAGATTCCATTTTTGGGGGTTTAAAATCCACCATGTTGGTGGGGGGTTAGACATTGACCCTTGCCCATTAATCCACAAAATGAACTACATATTTTAGTAACAATATGCAGTAACCTTACTATACTTTTGTTGAATTTTTAGGAGATAAAATTTTCGAAACACTATATTTGATCCTATTAATATTGAGGTAAAATTCACAACAAAGGCAAGAAAAATGATACTGTAGATCCTAAATGAGGAAAATTATCATCATGTCGAAACTCGAGGATACATGTTATATTACACTATAAAATTCAATAGATGGAAGACTGCATAAACTATACACACCACCTTCTTCAAGCTTCGTTTGTGGGATTATACAGAGTATATTGTTGTTACTATTGCATGACCGCTACTTAACTATGCGGCTCGATTGTGACTTCGTTCCAACAAACAAACATTTGAATAAGAGTTGTTGGGGGTGTGACACTGTCATGATCCTACGAACATTTCTTTGAACCATCTCACTCCAACTTTATATCATTATCATTATTAGCCAGAATACAAATGTAATAATGCTCCTTAAATAAAACCTAATCTAAAAAGTAAAAAGGTTGTAATGTCTATTTATTGGTACTTACTCTTTGGATCATCTATATACATTTATAGTAGTAGCACACAACTTGATGTCCATAACATTCATTGCATATATATTTCAAGTCTTTTTCTTTTGTTTGAAGAATCTCCTCTAATCAAGAACAGACCCTTTTAGAAAATATTACAACACGTATTTCCATGTTACACCACTTATCCATAAGCTTCTTACAACCATATACTTTACTTTGTATCGATTAATATGAATTTAACAAATTCTATATAAAAAAATTAGAAAGTTTTCCACTATTTCAGTGAGTACGTTTTTCTGGTGAACTGGTTTCGTGGAAAAATCATGTTCTATATAGCACAAATTTTCAGTGGGAAAAACTTTTGTTTCTTTATAGTTTTTGTTTCTTGACTTAATACATTAATGATGCAAATACCAAGAGATTTACACTTAAACTATGAACTTCTAAGTTGTAGATGGGGATTGATTTTTGAATAATGACTAAATTAATTAATTGAGAAGAAGTTATCCATATGCTAAGAACATGTTAGTGAAATGATTAACGAATAGGACATTAAAACAGTGCATGTGGCAATTGTTTGCAGGCTACTAATTAACGTGTTTTTAAAGAAATCGATAGTAATTAAATTATTTCTTCTACATGTCTTAAGACAGATCTTTGTATAACCCCAACATTTGACTAATGGATCCATCACATGCTTAATTTTTTTGATTAATCTAATCCGATCCCGTTTAAATTGATAAATATAATTTTTAGATAATTAAAATGAGGACATTTTGAAAATGGACGTGATTAGAAGAGGGTGTTTAAATGGATTAGAAAAATTCTCGAATTTAGAATTTAGAGTTAAGTGAATTTTATATTTTATGTATACATCAATTTTTTACGTACAAGGAGAGATAAACACAATATCGTTTAGTTTAGATCCATTAATGGGAGGTAATTTTTTTTTTTTTGTGCACAAAGCACATGCTTTGGCAATAGAAAATAAAGATTATTATTAGGGTAAAGTGTTGATTAATACTATTTTGTCATTTGAATAATACTATATATTTTGCATATATTTGACCAAAGCAGTATAGTTTGAAGATTTGGATCTTGACAAATAGAAAAATAAAGTTGTGTGTTGATGGATGAGGACTTGCTGTTTTAGTAATCGACAGAGAGGTCCCTCATAAAATAAATACAAACACGCCTAGCCCACTTTTGTTAGTTAGTGTTTTTTTTTTTCGAATCGTAATGTTTCGATCAGCTTACAACGACTTTTGATAATATGAAATGAGGTAATATGTGTTTAATTATGGTAATAAAATAATCAAAATTTTATATTATGCATTTATTGGCATGATGTAATTTTCAAACGGGAGATAAATTTTTACTTATATTCACTAATTATGTAATGAAATAAGTAGTTAAATTTAACCTAAATAAACCCCATGATGCCTTGTCCTAACAAACTTTAATTACATGTTCCTCAATGATTTATTGGCAATAGAAAAGTAGACACTTTAATAATAAATGCTATCATGAATTTACTGCCTTATTTGGTTTACAACTCATAGTAATTAATTGAATCTAGTACCTTTAATTTATTTCTTTTTATTTATATAAAAAATCTTCACACGGTTTTCTTCATTATCATTTAGGATAATCATCTCCACCAATCATGTAATGTGAATTTATTTACTTCTTAACTAAATTCTGCCAATGATGTAACCAAAAAAGCCAAATTCCTAGCCGTGATATTCTTGATTGATTCTACCACACACAAAAATATGGAAATTAAATGTGTGTTCGGTACTGAAGAAAATATTTCAATTTTTTTATGCTTGGTAGGTAAAAAAATTTGAAAAATATTTTCTCAAGAAAAAAAATAAGTTTCTTAAAAATAAGAAAATAGATTTTCGAAGAAGGAAAAATAAGTTCCACAAGTGACATGTTGACCTTTAACACGCCTCCTCGTCCCCGCGATCCCCACCCTATTTTCACTATCCATAGTATTTGTCTAGATTATATACAAATATTTTTTCTTATGTAGACGATTTTTTTTTCTTCACACCAAACACACCTTAAATGAATATACATTCATGATTCATTTGGCAAGAAAACAAATAAAAATAAATGATAATTTTGATTTCTTTCTTTTAATCACAAAAAGAAGGAAACTAAATCAGGAAATTAGTGAAAGTATTTTCACGAGAAATTTAATGGATTCATTAATTTTGGAAAACGTAGAAACAAACTTGGATAACCTTTGAAATGGGTGTCAAAATAGTATACCTAATGATTATAATAATATATGGGTAATGCTAAATGATCAAAAAATTTGGTCAGAAATTTAAAAAAACTAGAATATTTTTTTAAAAATAAATTAAAGTTATCTTTTTTTCATTTTTTAGTTAAAAAGTATTAAAGTTAAAAGGGTAAAAATATTTAAAAAGATAAAATAACATAGTTAAAATATCATTCTGACCAAATTTTCTTGTCAAAAGATTTTTTCATAAGTAATATATTTCCTTATTTACACACATCTATTTTGTGGTCCAAAGAATTCATTAATTACATGCGTATATAATTGAATATTTTTTCTGCTTTTAATTTTGAAATTAAATTCCATACATTAAAAAAATAAATAAAGAATGATATAATAAAGTTGGAAACTACTATTCCTATTTGGAGATAAATCCATTGGGAACAAGAAAAAAAAAGAGAAATGTTGAAAAACAGGATCTATCACATCAAAATAATTAGATATTATAGTAATATTTTATTCAATAAATGAAAAGAAGGAAAAAATATATATATATTTTGAAGTGTGATATATTTTTATTTGGACCTACATTTAGGCTCCTGTTTCAGTATAGTCTGAAAACTGAACAAGCATTTGACTCTATTACACAGATTATCATCCATATGGACCAATTCATCAATAATTCCACTACCTTACAAATACCAAAATGGGAGGGAAAATATAAGAATATAAAAGGCCACAAAAATCTAGAGTTTTTTTTTTTTTTTTTTTTTTTTTTTTT
>JAJOOO010012698.1:0-11022 GCA_029582685.1 Solanum piurae
AAGAAGAATTGAAGGTGATATAGTGATGGTGAAGAACAAAATAGTATTGAAGGTGGAGCCGAATATGATTTTCAGATGAAATGAGAATTGAACATGGGTGGGATTAGTGATGAAGAAGATATAATTATTAGAGAATTAAAATAAGTGATTAGGGATTAATTAGTGTAAAATATAGTTAACAAAGAAAAGTTAAGTAATAAAGAAAATAAAAAAATATTATAATTTATGACATGTCGCTAACGTAGCGCTGATGTGGCAGCGAGTGTAATATACCACATAATGTGAGAGTGGTGTTACACGTCTCAGGGTTGTAATAAATTTACTTTTGAGTAGTAAAGGTGTGTAATAGGTCACCATGATAGTATAAGCGTGTAACTGACTTTTCGGACAAGTTCAGGGGAAATTTATGCCTTTTCCCATTTAGTTTTTGTACTTACTCTATATTGGACTTCTTTAGTTTAATTTTTTTAAATTTCTTATTGTTGTAAGCCTGTATTTTTATTTTTTGCTCAAATTAATCAAGTATGACTTTATTAAAAAAATTCTATCTACTAACAAAAGTTCAAAACTTACCATTGGTGTTTCTCGTTACACTTTTGAAGATTTATTTGTAATTGATGTATGTTATTATATATTAAACACATATTTTCACAAAATTTTAAACATTCTAATGGGTTTATAAAAGTTCACATGGGCCACACGTGCAATGCACGTGTCAAAGTTGGAATACAAAATGCCCTTCACTTAATTTTCACTTAAGAAAAATACATAACTAATCATCATTTTATATTAAAAGTGGAAAGATTTTAAGTTCAAAGCTGCATTAGGAAAATGTCCCTCAGTAAGTTTTTAATTAAGAAATTCCTTACTAAATTTTTAAATCAAATAAATATGACAATTAAACTAGACCAAATACATGATTTCCAACTTATCATTTTCATCTTTTTAATGTGGTTTAATTGTTAGTCCTTTTAACTTTAATGCCCATGAAACATTGAATAATTGTCGTCTTCCAAACAAATATTATATCAGAACATTTAAGTGTAAAAATATAAATATACGTTTTATAAATATGATAAATTAGAAAAATTAATACATACCCAAAAAAGAAGAAGGGAGTTGTATAGCCACAGTAGATGAAAAGGCAAATCAATTGCTTCCCTTCAATTATTTCTTTTATATTCATTTGAATTGATTTTCTCTTTTATTGCTTATGAAATAGATGTCTTTTCTTTCAAGTTTTCCAATACATTTTGTAACACCCCAAAAATTTCTAAGCTAATCCCCGAACCATTCTTTAATTGCCTGTAAAATTTAATCGGGTGATCCTTAAGTTACTCATATGTGTAACTGTCATTTATTTGGTGTTCGAATGGATTTGGATATGATTTGAGGTCACAAGAACCCCCCCCCCCTAGCACAAAGTTGAGTGGAAATCTTCATTTCCGATTAAGTTTTGACATAAGATTCTACTTAGGTCAACTTCAAGCAATCATATCTCCCAGCACATAATGAATTAGGTGGCCTATGAACTACCAAATTAAAGGTCTTTGAATCCTATTTCCAAAGCCACTAAGTTTGTCTCATTTCATGGTTGGAGTAAAACGCTATAACCGTTTTACCAAAGACTGCCAAACCAGAATTTTCTGAGTCTCTGAACGACGACCCCAATCGACGGGCCGTGGGTTGAACGATGACCCGTCCTGTAAGGCCGTCGTTAGAGTACTGGGGGTTAACTTTTGGGACCCAAATTCTATGAATCCAACCGACGGGCAGTAGGTGGACATACTGGCCATCGTTTGGACCCGTAAATGGTCTTTTGAGGCTTAAAAACTCAATATAGAGTCCACGGATGGGATCTATGGTCCGTGGGTCAAACCACAACCCGTAGATGGTCCCGTGGATAATGTTTGACATCTTTTAAAAAGGATAGTTTCCCACCCTCTCTAAGCCTAACCCACAACCTTTTTTCACCTAATTAAGGTCTAAATAGTGTCAAAATATTATTTTACGTTCTTTAACACTTCATAGACTTAGAGCAAGGATTCAAGAGGAGAAAAGCTAGGGTTTTCTATCGTTCTTTGAATTTCATCGATTTCGCCAAGAACTTTGTTCTTCCCAGGTATGTAAGTCTATCATAGTGATGGAATGAGTTAGTCCTCACGCCCTACATCTACTTTCTATCAGTAAACAATAATCTAGGGTTACATCCTTAGATTTGATAATTCTTGAGATGAGTTCGTTGTTGAATTCTGAGTTGTTATTCCTAATTTTTGAGTTGCTATATATTATGTATTAAGATTATTGAGTTGATTATTCATGCCTATTTTTTAGCATGAACCCTATTATTTGAAGTATTCACTGAGATATTGATGAAAATCTTTTTAACCGAATAATTATCTTAAATTGATTTTCTCATAAAGTAAAAAGGAATTTTTGAGGAAAGTTTAAAGAGGCATTTTGAGTAAAGTTTAAGGTAATTATTGAGTTCCAAATTTATCATTTTTACAGTGAGACAAGAGAAACTTTGATTTCTAAACAAGTAATGAGTTCAGAGTTAATTTAGAGCAGTTACCTCTTTTAAGAGGATAATTGAGCAATTATCTCAAACTAGAGAAAGAGTAATGATTTTATACACTGAGAAAAGGTAAATATTATTAGTAGTAGTATTGAGCACCGATACGAGAGAGAGTTCAGACAACTCACAACCCCCATAAACCATGTCTTGCCAACATGGGTACATGATAATACTTTTTAGATGAATCCTTAGAGCCTTCGGGCATAGCTTAGTGGATCCACTTAGTTGAAGTATTCTATATTCCGACACGATATAGGACAGTTCTGACAGTGTGGACAAGCTGCTGTATCATCACTTAGCTCATAGTGATGGCTGTCAGTTAGAGAATCTCCCAATAGAGTTAAAGTGTATTTTTATATATCACCATTTATATTAAAATTCAGAGAATGAGAACGTATTTTTGTAAAGTTTTAATGATTTCACTTCCTTATTTCTTT
This sequence comes from Solanum piurae, assembly GCA_029582685.1. NCBI lineage: Eukaryota > Viridiplantae > Streptophyta > Magnoliopsida > Solanales > Solanaceae > Solanum > Solanum piurae. The sequence goes on from JAJOOO010012698.1 coordinate 3,016, forward strand.
ACATTCAGTCGAGTATATATCTACATCTATTGAAACCTTTTCATTCAGTTGTTTGCTATTCATTTATATTACATACTCGTACATTCAATGTACTGATGTCATTCGACCTGCATCTTTTATGATGCAAATACAGGTGCTCAGGATCATCAACAGGTGTTTCGTTGAGATCACTTTGCGCTTCAGACAACTTTGGTGAGCCTTCTTGGTTTTAAGAGGATTTCACAATTTACTTTCATGTTATTGTTGAGTTGTCGTGAGTCTTGTCCCGACTTCTATCCTAGTAATAGAGGCTTCATATATAGTTAGTGTTGATGAGTCTATCAATATTTCCCTTTTGTTTGAAATATTTTGAGATTGTTTTGCAAAGTATTATTATTATTGCACTTATATTTTTTCCGACAGTTGAGTTAAGTATTTACTTGAGTTTGAATGTTATAAATTCTATTTTTAAAGCTTCTTTATTATTGAGTAAGTCTTTCTCTAAATAGTCAGCCAAGCCAAGGTCAAGAAACTCCTAATGCACCAGAAATGCAACCACCTTAGGGTGATGTCACCAATGCTAAATTTAGGAATTCTATTCAAATGTTGACTCAGGTTGTGAAAAATTAGGCTGGTCAACAAGTAGTAGGTCATTAGGATGTGGCTGATACATGTAGGATCCATGAGTTTCTGAGGATGAATTCCTAGAGTTCACAGGGTCGAAGGTCACTGAGGATCTGGAGAATTTTGTTGAAGAACTTTAAAAAGTGTTTGAGGTTATGTGTGTTGCTGATGCAGAGCGTGTGGAGTTGGTTTCATATCAGCTCAAAGGTATTGCTAAGATATGGTATGATCAGTGGAAGAAGAACAGAGCAGGATGAGGCACCACCTTTAAGTTGGGATGTGTTGGAAGATGCTTTCTTGGGGTGTTTCTTTCCTCGAGAGCTAAGGGAAGCAAATGTAAGAGAGTTTCTTAATCTGAAGCAAGATTCTATGACTGTGCAAGAGTATAGCCTCAAGTTCACCCAACTTTCCCTCTATTCTCCGGAGATGGTGGTTGATATGAGAAGTTATCTAATAAGGAGGGGAGAACAACTATGTTCATATGGGACATGGACATAGCTAGTCTTATAATTCATGTACAACAGGTAGATGAGGAGAAGTTGAAAGACAAGGAAAAGTTTCGCAACAAGAGGGCTAAGACAACAAATCATGAGTTTGGCCAGGAAAAGACTGAAAATGGACATCAGTCATCTTTCCAGCAAAGGTCATCTAGACCCGCTCCATCATTAGATAGTGCACCTGCACCGAGAAATAGGAATGATCACATGAATCAAATTTCTCAGAATTTTAGAGCTCAAGGTACTCAGTAGCAGGGTAGTGTGGCACAGGGGTTTCAGAGCCCACATTGTGCTAAGTGTGGTAGAACCCATCCAGGAGAATGTCGTTATGGATTTAATGGCTGCTTCAAGTGTGGTCAGGCGGGTAATTTCATGAGAGAGTGGCCTAAGAACATACATGGTAAATGGGGGAAACAAAGCCCAATCTTCTTTAGTGGCTCCAACAGACAGTGCCACTCCGAGAGGAGCTACTTCAGGGACAGGCGGAGGATCAAACCATCTGTGTGCTATGGCTAGTCGCCAGGATCAGGAGAACTCGCCAAATGTTGTCACTGGTATGCTTAAAGTATTTCTATTGATGTATATGTCTTACTTGATCCGGGTGTGAGTTTATCTTTTGTGACTCCTTATGTAGACATGAAGTTTGGTATTTCCTCCAAACAACTTCTTGAGCCCTTCACTGTTTCCACACCTGTTGGCTATATAAGGAGTCACAAAAGTCTATCGTGATTGTACTATCTATGTCTATCACAAAGACACCATGAGTGACTTAGTAGAGCTAGACATGGTGGATTTTGATTTCATTCTAGATATGGACTGGCTTCATGCTTGTTATGCCTCAGTCGATTGTAGAACTCGAGTAGTCAAGTTTCAGTTTCCTAATGAGCCAATTTTAGAGTGGAGGAGTAGTTCAATAATGCCTAAGGGTCATTTTATTTCATACCTTAAGGCCAGAAAGTTAGTCTCTAAGGGGTGAATTTATCACTTAGTCTGAGTTAATGACTCTGGTGTTGAGACATAATATATTCAGTCAGTTCCAGTTGTGAGTGAGTTTTCAGAGGTCTTTCCCGACGATCTTACCGGAGTCCCTCCTGAGAGAGAAATAGACTTTGGAATAGATATCCTTCCTGATACTCAACCCATTTCCATTCCGCCATATAGAATGGCTCTAGCTGAGTTGAAAAAGTTAAAAGAGAAGTTGAGAGATTTTCTTGATAAGGGTTTCATCCGACCGAGTGTCTCAACTTGGGGCGCTCTAATCTTATTCGTGAGAAAGAAAGATGGTTCCCTTAGGATGTGTATCAATTACCGCCAGTTGAACAAGGTCACCATAAAGAATAAATATCCCATTCCGAGAATTCATGACCTTTTCGACCAACTTCAGGGTGCCACTTGTATCTCTAAGATAGATCTCAGATCTGACTATCATCAGTTGAAAGTGAGAGAAAGTGACATCCCAAAGATAACATTTAAGACCCGTTATGGTCAGTATGAGTTCCTTGTTATGTCCTTTGGTTTGACAAACACTCTTGCAACATTCATGGATCTCATGAACAGAGTCTTTAAGTAGTATCTGGATAGGTTTGTTATTGTATTTATCGAGGACATCCTGATCTACTCGAGAAATGAAGATGATCATGTCAATCATCTTGGAATAGTCCTCCAAAATACAAAGATCGACAGTTATATGCCAAGTTTTCTATGCCAAGTTTGCAAGCTATTCCTCTATAGATGAAACATCCGTTACAATTGCTTGCATGATCGTTTGGTACATCGGGGAGTAGCATAGATTATATTACAAGTCAATCTTCAAAGGGTACATATCATGGGATGCATGTGTAGAGGATTCATTGGCTGAATTATAGTTCTTATTTGCAGAAGATTTCTTGGAATTGGAGAGCTTAAGTGGAGAAGCTAGAGTCTTCTTGATCTTTTGGGCAACACTGCTTCTTCCTTGTGAAGAATTTCTAGAGGATCCTTTCTCCTTTTGGGTTGACGACCCAAAATAGGATATTGATGTGGATGACACTTTAAGTGTTTGTTGTCCCAACATATTGGTCTTACTCATTGTAAAAGCTCTAAAACCTGTCAGAATTTGTTGACATTAAAATTTGTTTTGAGAGAATAATAATCAAGACTAAAATATATAACAACAACCGTATTTATTTGATTTCAAATATGAGCTTAACAATCTGTATGAATCCTCCAATTCACGTTTTTAGTATAAATTCAAGGCTTGTAAGCTTGATCGTGAATATATTCTTGGACTCAAGGTCCTTTGAGCTTGATCTTGAATATTGACGTGTACTACCAAGAGCTTTTGAGCTAGTTCTTGAAAATGGTAGTCTTGATATTGAGTTGTTGTTGAATTTAAATGCTTGGGTGTTTGTATACTTGAACTTGTAACTTGTAGAGAAATATGTTTTGTTTGATCCCTGAGCTCTCTCTGGCTTCTCCTTGAATCCTAGTGTTACTTATGAGTTATGAGCACACTGTTTGAAGTTGTAGAATAGAGGAGTTACAATAAAAACAAACATCTCTTCACCCCATCAAATTTAACTGACATGGCATATTGAGTTTTAACAAAGTTATCTCTTCATTTGTAGCCCAAATCAATGGACTACTCCAATGAAATTAAAATTTAATTAAATCCATATTTTTTGGACTTAAATATTAATCTAACAATATTAATTCATAATATGTATTTGGACTGATATATATTGAATTTAATATAATTTAAATATTTTGATAAACTTATATTTAATTATCTTTAAATGATTACAATGAAATTACAAAATCATATACTCATTATGTAAGTATTAAATGTATGTAAGCTACATTTAAATGCTTGCATGAATCTCATATTTGGTACATCTCAATGAATTGCATTAGTCTCTTTTATTCGATTTTTTTCTTTTATTTTAATGATGAATTGAATTAATGTCATATTTGACTTTTCTCTTATATTTTAATGAATTACATTAAATTCATATTTGTCTTTTCTCTTTTATTTTAATGAATTGCATTGATCTTATATTTGACTTTTCTCTTTTATTTTAATGAATTGCATTGATTTCATATTTGACTGTTTTTCTTTTATTTTGATGAATTGCATTAGTCTCATATTTGACTTTTCTCTTTTACATTTACAAAAAAAAAACAAAAAATATCAATTGCATTAATCTCATAGTTGATACTTTTTAAAGCTATAAAAGCATGTTAGAGGGTGCAGAGAAATAAAAAGGTAAAAAAATGACAAAGTCTTTGCACTCTTCATTATTCTTTCTCTCCTTTGTAGTAGCACTATTTGGAATTCTTCCAAATGTGAAGGGAAACATACTTGATGACATTTGTCCCGAAAGCTTCATTCCTCCACTTTGTTTTCAAATGCTTCGAAATGACCCCCTCTCTCTGAAGGAGATATTCATGGTCTTCTCTCTTATGTTCTTCATATAGCACAAGATAATACCACATCTACCTATAAGTTGGTGAAATCAATTCTTAAATAACCCATCAAATATCCCAACGTGAAAGCCGAAATGAACAATTGGTTGAGAAATTACAATGATGCCGTTGATTATCTTAATCATTCCAATGATTTCTACAAGTCTGCTGATTATAAATACACAAGCTTATATTCATCTCTTGCAGTGTATGAATCTCTTTCTTGCAACCATGGTTTCAATGAAGTACTATCCCATCTCAAATAACTCAGCGAAGCAGTCCAAGAGTTCTCTAATCTTTCGGCTCTTATAGCCGATAATCTCAAATAATCTAGTCATTTTACAGGATGCCTTATGTTTCACTTCATATGACATTATATCGATGAATTCATGTTCTGAATTTAAATATATATAAAATATTTTTTTCATATTGCGCAATGTAATTTTTGATGAATGTCATTCAATTCACCATTATATAAGTGTTACCTTAAAATGTGTATGGGGCTGGGCGACTAACTGTACTTGAAGGCGTAAAGTGAAATTTCAATCAACACTTAAAATCTAAACCAACTTCATATGTAATTTTAAAATCTATTTTTGAAATATTTTAGATAAAAAATTATTACTTAAACTCTCCAGGCGATAACCTTGTTATTCCTATTCATATTTATATCCTCTGTAACAATTTTTGGGACAGACATTTGCGGAAAATGAAAAAATCCCTTTATCGGATTGGAAGCGATGACTTAAGCCTCTTTCTTATTCTTATAGGGAGTTTAAAGAGCCCGACTCTTTAGTTTATTTAAGTTCTAATTTGGAAAATTTATAATAGATTTCTTTGAAAAATCAATTATCAGTTTAACGTAAGATTTTATCAATCTCAATTTTAAGAGCATCCTTTTAGGGATGAAAACAATATATGCATTGTCAACATAATTCTATAAGTAATACGTTGAAAAAATTTAGTTTAAAATAATGGTAATTAATAACCATAGAATATAATTCAATAGGTTTATAACTTGAGATACCCCACTTAATGTTTGCTGAAATACTTGAAATCTTGAAGAAATAAAAATAATAATTGTAATTCACCCTCATCAATATTTTTCTACTGTTGATTATTATTTTAGATAAAAAAAATATAATGACTCTCTAGGAAATTTACTTTTATATGTGTATTTTAACAGTTTAGAGCTTTCTTATAGCAAATCAAAGTCATTTATGACTTGCTGGGACTGACATTTTTGTAACCTAGTCATTCCTTTGTTTTTGATCGAGTTATTTGTATTTCAGAGCCTTTGAAAATTGAGAAGTTAACTTTGATCCAAACATCAGATAATTGAGCTTTGAATGTATTTATGATGGATCCTTTAGCTGAAACATAAAGTTTGTCCTTGAAGGACCTTTGGTTCAGGTCCCAATGCTTCTTGACTCATTTCAAACAACCTTATTGATTTTGGCTAAACTAGGTCTAAGGTATGGGACCCACTTTTTATCGAAATGACCTCCATTGGATGATTAAAAATCTTTATTGTGTCCGAAATGTATCTTAGTATAATTTTCTTATGTAACACCTCAGAAATCAAAAAAATTATTTGAAAGGACAAATTGTAAAAATTGTACAGGTGTCAGTTTCTATGAGTCATCCTATGGGTTGTAAGAAAGTTGTCATAGGAACTGGGATGGATTTGGAATAATGTTAAGTCCTGGATGGAGTTATAAGATTTAATCGAATGGTTCGTAATAATTCCTATGGGCCGTAGTAAGTGCTCGTAGAAGAGATTCAAAGATTGTAATTTTGAGACCTCAACTCTTGTGGTTTCTTTGTACGATTTGTAGAAAATATTACGGGATTTAGAAGGTGTCCATAGAAGAATTATATTCTTGGGTGAAATTTGTGACTTTAAACCTACGGGTTGTAGAATATATTACGGGTCATAGCGCTGGTTTCATAGAAGTTAGTTGGACTTACTGGTTTTCGTACCTCATCCTACAGACAAAGAATACGGGTTGTAGGAAATAGTACAGTTCGTAGAAGGTAACCGTGGAAAGTGTTTTGACTTAGGGTATATTTGGGACATTGGTTCTATGGGCTTAGTCTAAGATCCGAAGAAAGTATGTCGGTCTGTGGAAACATTCAGTGGAAAATGTTCTGAAAGTTAGTCTCTAATACTTGGTTCTACAAGTCAATAATATTATACATAGAAGTTTCGACAAACCATTGAGTGAACCCGTAGAACCTGTTCGACAGTTATTTTTAAGCTTGCTTGAGACTTCTCCAATCTATTTAATACCTAAATATGTCATTCCTAGACTATTCTAGGACCCAATAACCGGCAAGTAATTTGAAATTATCAATCCTTTCAATGTATTACTTGGCATACATAAGGGATGATTTGGTGGAGACTTTGTACATATATTTTATGTCTCTTCAATGAACTCCTTTAAATGACCGAGTGAGATCATCTCTTCAGAAGCAAATAGCATCCCTTTGACAGGTCCTGTTTGCTTCACATGTTTTTCAATCTTCAATACCTATTCAAGGCGCATGGATGGACTCTGCATATAATAATCCATTCATCCTATCGATCAAATTATTAATCCAAGACTCTAGGTTTTGTATATGCTTTGTCAATCATTCAACTATCTTTCCCAAGTTTGCAAGTTATTCATCTATGGATGAATCATCAATTACAATTGCTTGCTTGATCGTTTGGGACATCAGGGATTAGCATAGATTATCTTGCCAGTCAATCTTCAAAGTGTACATATCATGGGATGCATGTGTAGAGGATTCATTGGCTGAATTATAGTTCGTATTTGAAGAAGATTTCTTGGAATTGGAGAGCTTAAGTGGAGCTAGAGTCTACTTGATCTTTTGGGCAACACTGCTTCTTCCTTGTTAAGAATTTCTATAGGACTCTTGCTCCTTTTGGATTGACGACCCAAAATAGGATATTGATGTGGATGAAACTTGAAGTGTTTGTCGTCCCAATATACTGGAGTTACTCCTTGTAAAATGTCACTCCCCGAGACTACCCCCGAGACGCGGACACGGGACCTAGGACCACAAGTGATCCCAAGCTAACCCTGCTGGCATGATCATGAGCAGACTAAAGATAATAAATTGATGCGGAAGCTAAATCATAATTAAAATGTAAAGATAGGGAATACCCATATACTATAACTGAGATATGTGAAAATTTATGAGTTTAATACAAAGAAGATATTAAATCAACACTAAGCTGAATCTAACTATGTCTGAAATAAGCCTCTAAACTGACTAGAAGTGCTAGGACATGCCCCAGCTAAATCTAGCAAAACTGAAACTAAAAGACTGAAAACTGAAAGATAACATGACTATTTTCCTCGAAGAATGAGGACTCACCACTGATGCTGCTGAACTGGAGATCGGGAATCGATCTAAGCGTGATCTGGATGCTGAGAACCTGAACCTACATCAC
>JAJOOO010012700.1:0-16700 GCA_029582685.1 Solanum piurae
CCCTTCTTCTTCCTTGAACTTGAGAGAAAATATTTGAGAGAGGGAATGATTTTGGAAATTCTAATTGGAGTGACTTAAATGAAAGAATTTGGTCAAAAGGGGCTTTATAATTGCTAGGAAAGGCAAAGAATAATAAGAACTCAACTTAGGAAAAGAATTAAGGACCCACAAAGTTAAACTTAAAAGTGTTCACTAAACCCGTCCTTTTGGACAGTGCTTCACTATTTCGGGCATAACTTTTTTCTCCAAGGTCGGAATTGGGAAAACTCGGTGGCGTTGGAAAGAGGACCCAGAGACCTTTAATTGGATAGGTAGAGGTCCACCTAATTCAATTTGAGCTAAAATATCTGACCATTTAAAGTTGACCCTTACAACTCACTAGTTCAAATGACTAGTTTCCGGACATCACGGTCATTTCTCATCATTTCATCAATTTCTCAACTCCAAACTCACATGTGAGGCTCTAGTTTCACTAGTTCGTTTTTAGGGTCGTTACATATACCAATAGAAGAAATTTTTCCATCTATTCAAGAACCAGGTTCTTGTGAGTTTGGTGAAATAAGCAATCGCACCACAATAAACACATATTTATCATGGAAACCTTCCTCCTTCAAGGAAGGTAAAAACCACACCACAGTTTTATTACCTTCAATTTAAGGGAAACTAAGGGAGTCCTAGAAACCAAGTTCGGTCATAGAAAATTTGAGTCTCGTTAATGTGTCCTACTTGTTGACAGAACGAGTCGTGGAAACTTATACGGACCGTAGGAAGTGCCCGTAGAAGGTTCCCAGACTTACGAAGAAAATTTAATAAAACTTTGGACCTATGAGAAGGATCTACATGTCGTGGGCAGTTCTACAGGTCGTAGGAAGGACCCGTAGAAGAGACCCAGACTAAGTAATTTTTTGAATTTAAACTTGGGTTTGACAAAAGGGGTCTACACATCGTAGGCTGGTTGATGATTCGTGGAAAGGTCTCGTCTGGAAAGATTTAATTTTTAGGTGTTTGAAGTTGATTCTACGGTTGAAAAGAACGGGCGATAGAAAGTCCTACGGGCCGTAGATCGGAATCGTAGATCACTCTGACTGTTTTAAGTATGGGTGTTTTTGTATTTTCCCACCCCTTTAAAACCTAAATCCCGATGTTTTTATACCCAATTATGGGTTTTCAGACTGTCGATAAATCTTTTTAGGGAAAAGGGTACGAAATATATCTGAACTTTGATAGAAATTGTTGTAACAATTCCAAACTTTGGGCAGGACCTATTACCCCCTGCACTATTTAATAGTGTATTTTAAAGGTATATATGTGCCCACATGGACAAGTTACTATTTATAATGATGCAATATTTATGATGTCCTCGTGGGTACATATATACCTTTAAAATACACTATTAAATAGTGTAGATGGGTAAAAGGTCCTACCCAAAGTTCAGGATTGTTACAGCAATTTTGGTCAAAGTTTGAATATATTTCAGACCTTTTTTCCATATTTTTATGTTCATTAACACTCCCAAGTCTTAGAGAAAGGATCCAAGAGGAGAAAGCTATGGCTTTCAAGACAATCTCTGATTTTCGCTAAGAACTTTGTTCTTCCAGGTATGTAAGACTATTCATAATGATGGACTGAGTTCATCCTCCCGCCCTACATCTTAATTCAGTCAGTAAGAGTTAAATATAAGGTTATGCCCTTAATTTCGAGAATTTATTCTATGAGTTTAGTTATTATTTATGAATTCTAAATACTTGATTATGAGTTGCACTATATTATGCTTTGAGATCTTTGAGTCATTATTCATGTTGATAATCCCACATGAACCCTGATTTCTGAGTTTTGCTTGAGAATCTTTAACACGAGCAAATTTTGTTAAATTGATTTTGAGAAGTTAGCATGAGTTCAAGAGCAAGTGGAAGTATAAACTTCTAATTTTGAGAAAAGTTTAAGGGAACTATATAATTCCCAAATGTATCATTTTTTCATAAAGAAAGAGTATTATTTTTAAAAAAATTAAAAGAGTTTTCAGAAAGTTTGAGTACATAGGAGTTACCTCTTAAAGAGGTGCTTTTGAGAACTTATCTCAACCAGAGAGTATTTATACATTGATCATTGATTTATATATATATATTGGAAGTAGTATTGAACACAAATGTGGGTGTGCCCATAAATCACACACCCAATGTAGGATAGGATCGTACCGACTTTCGGGCGACTCCTCACTTCCTTCGAGAAGGCTTATTAGATGGATACATGAGTTGAGTTTGTTCTATACCATGTCAAGGTATAGGAAAGTTCTGACAACCTGGGCGAGACATTGTATCATCATGAAGCTCATGGTGATGGTTTTTGGTTAGAGAATCTCCAGATATAGTAAAGAATTGTCACGCTGCGAGGCTACCTCCTTGACGTAACACGGGACCTAGGATCACGAGTGACCCCAAGCTAACCCTGTGTCTGGCATATATCAAGCATACTGAGAAAAACTGAATAAGACATATACTATGCGGAAGCTAAAACAATGGATAACTGAAAGTGGGGAATACCCAACTAGTCTGAATGTGTAAAACATACTAAGAGTTTAATAACAACTGAAAGATTAAACTTAACAATTCAAGTTGATTCTACTACTATGTCTGAAGAGCCTCTAACTAAGTTGAGTTGCTAGGACATGCCCCCAGCTAACTCTAACAAAACTAAAAACTGAATAAAAAGACTAGAATGAAAAGCATTTCTATTGTCATTGGAGTATGAGGACTCACCACTGAAGCTGCTGAAGTGTGGACCAAGAATCGGTCTAAGCGCGATCTGGATGCTGAGTACCTAGACCTACATCATGAAAGGATGTAGAGCAGAGTATGCGTCAGTACTTGGAATGTACTGAGCATGCAGGATATATATACTAAGTTGAACAAATATATATAAGTTGAACAAGGCATAACTGACCAACGACATAAACTGAGCAAGAATGCAAATACTGAAACATAACTGAAAAGTTAAGCTGAATGCAATGACCAAGTACTAACCATGAAAATAACATGCTAAACTTAATGCTGAAGTATATCCTGAAAACCTGGTCAAATGCACTAAGAGTCTGACTGTGGGAGCTACTATTAACCGACATAAACCACGTGAGATAAACATGGAGTCCGATGTATGCGCCCCATCGAGAGGACCCAATATACCTTGCTAGAGGTATAAAGGCATGGCTGGCGTGACCACTTAATATGATGCCCAACAGAGGGGACTTATACTCCTACGGGGCCACTTAGTTTTGGGACTATAAGGGTACGTTGAACCCTAGTCCAACGCACTCCTATGTATACTCCCAACTGAATAAGTATATGACACAAATGTAACTGAAATACTTAATAGCTCAAAATACTGACATGCAATCTGAGAATGCAACGTTTATATATTGATAATGTTACATTCGAAATCTGGAGCATGATTATTTGTTTAACTGACCTAGTAAGTATAATTTGTGATAAGAGAATTTATACAAACCAGGGTTCTGAGTTTTATACAAGGAATTATGCAAACTTTCTAAGAAAACATGTTACTTAGACTATGGATTCTATAGCAGTTGAAATCACAATAAATTCCCAAGATTTTACAAACCCTAGGTCTAAACAAACTATGTAAAATCAAGGAACTGACTGAATTCTAGGGATCAAGTGGGTGAAAGGAACCCACTAGTGAAATCCCACATACCAGGTGACAAAATCTACGGAGAAATCATTTAGATTTTGGGGCTGAACTTTAAAGAACACTGATGCTTGTTCTTGGGAGGTTTGGTCGATTTTTCCTCTTCTTTTTTCTCCAAGTTTGGATGAATTTTGGACAATGTGGGTTCTGGGTGTGTCTGATCAATTTGTTGGGCTTAAGTTGAGTAAAACAACGTAGTTTAGGCATCAAATGGCGTAGTTTAAGTTCCCAACGCATAGGGGAAAGGACCAATATAACCCTGACTAAAATCTAACGAATGCCACCTACTACAAGACTGACGGGCCGTCGTTTGACCTACCAACCGTCGACTGCGATCATGGTTCGTGGTCTGCACTAAAACGAGCATAACTTTTTCCTCTGAGCTGGGATATTAGCAAACTCGGTGGCATTGGAAATATGATTCAATTATTTTTAATTTGATTGGTCATGGGACACCTAATTCATTTTGTGCTAAAAAATATTACCGTTTGAAGTTGACCCAATAGCCAATTCCCTCCAATTGGCAGTTGACTCTCACCTATGGTCAGACTTACGATCTGTAGGTCCAACCACGGACCGTAATGGTCGACCATGGGTGGGATTAGAGACCATCAACTTATGGGCCTTAATGACGGAACCCCACATACGGTCTGTTGTTCTACCTATGGTTCGTGGGTGGCTTCATCGGTACTGGCACCAGTTTTTTTGAAAACTAGAATTTTCTTTATTTTTAGGTCTGAGGAGTTACAATATCTCCCCCTAGGAAACATTCGACCTTGAATGAAGTCTAAACAAGCTGAGTATTGAGGAAAGAAGTTGCAATCCCTACCAGCAAGTACTAGAAACTGATATCTAACTAAACTGAGTTCCAAGAACATGCAAATATGCTGAAATGCAAGAATAACCGAGGGAACCAGATGCTGAGACTGAATTACACAAAAGTAAATTGAGAAACTGGAGAAGAACTATAACCTCAAGCTTAAACGAAATCGGAAGGAAAACGGTGAGGATACTTGGCCATCATGGCTGCTTCTGCTTCCCAAGTAGCTCCCTCTACGGACTGACTCCTCCACAAAACCTTCAATGAAGCGACCTCAACCTACGAACCTGATGGTCAATAATTTCAACAAGCACCTCTACATAAGTGAGATTGTCCTTCACATCCACACTCTCTAATGGTACTATTGATGCCGCACCCACACACTTCTTCAACAAGGAAATGTGAAAGACTGGATGAACCGCTGCTAGTTCTGCTTGTAACTCTAACTCATAAGCCACATTACCAACCCTTTTCAGGATTCTGTAAGGACCTACATATCTAGGACTCATCTTCCCTTTCTTGCCAAATCTCATCACCCCCTTCATAGGTGACACCTTCAAGAAGACCCAATCATCAATTTCAAACTCTAAGTCCCTTCTCCTCACATCTACACAGGACTTATGACGACTTTAGGCTGTCTTTAGTCTATCTCTGATGAGCTAAACTTTTTCCATAGCTTCATGAACCAAATATGGCCCTATCAAGGTTGCTTCACCTACTTCAAACCAAACAATTGGGGACTTGCATCTACGGGCCTCATAAGGGGCCATCTAAATACTGGAATGAAAGCTATTACTATAGGGTAACTCTATGAGAGGTAGGTGATCATCCCAACTACCCTTGAAATCGATCATGCAAGCTCTCAACATGTCATCTAAGGTCTGAATGGTACGTTCTGCCTGACCATCCGTTTGTGGATGAAATGTTGTGCTGAGATTTACTTGGGTAGCAAGACCTTTCGGAAACAATTTCCAGAAATGAGAGGTAAATTGAGGACCTCTATCTGAGATGATAGACAAAGGAACCCCACAACCTGACTATATCAATTCTCATAGATGTAGAGTTTGGCGTACTCCTCCATTGAATATGTAGTCTTGACAACCAAAAAGTGAGTGGACTTAGTAACTCTGTCCACTATTACCCAAATGGAGTCAAGTTGTCTGTGAGTACGAGGTAAACCCATAATGAAGTCCATGTTTATCACTTCCCACTTCCAGGTAGGAATGTTAATCTCCTAGTTCATACCTCTTGGTTTCTGATATTCTACCTTAACATGTTGACAATTAGGACACTTAGCCACAAAGTCTGTTATGTCCCTCTTCATGTCGTTCCACCAAAACACTTCCCGTAGATTACGGTACATCTTAGTGGCACCAGGATGAATGGAATACCTGGAGTTATGAGCTTTTGTAAGGATCTGCTGACTCAACTCACCCACATTAGGAACACATAAGCGACCCTGGTACCGAAGCACACCATCTCCTCCTTGGGAGAAAACTTCAACTTTCTTATGTTTCTCCTTCAACTTTATGTTGATGAACTGCACCTTTCAACTGAAGTAATATAGGATCACTATCTTGTTTTTCCTTAACCTCCACTACCAATGAAGATTCTGGTCCATTTTGAACTATCACCCCCTATCTTATGTGTCCGTAAGTCAAACTCCCAAGCGATCAAACTAGTGAACATCTTTAGCTAGCTCTTTCCTTTCTTCCTCAACATGTGCTACACTACCCATGAACAACCTACTGAGACCATCATCCACTACATTGGACTTACCCGAATAGTACAACACATTTATGTGATAATCCTTGAGGAATTCAAGACATCTCCTCTGACGAAGATTCAACTCTTTCTGGGTGAACACATAATGGAGGCTCTTATGATCTGTGAATACATCAACACGAATACCATACAAGTAGTGTCTCCAAATCTTTAGGGAAAATACTACAGTTGCAAGCTCGAGGTCATGAGTCGGGTAGTTCTTCTCATGAACCTTAGTTATCTAGAAACATAAGTTATGACCTTACCTCGCTGCATCAACACACAACCTAGGCCGACCCTGGATGCATCACAATAAATCACATAACCGTCTGAACCATATGGTAGAGTCAAGACCGGAGTTGTAGTCAACCTAGTCTTCAGTTCTGAGAAGCTTTTCTCACACTCATCTAACCACTGAAATTTGACCTTCTTCTGAGTCAACTTTGCCAATGGGGAAGCTATGGATGAAAATCCTTCAAAAAATCTCTTGTAATAACCGTCCAAACCCAAGAAACTTCTGATATCTGTTGGGGAGGTGGGTCTGGGTCAATATTGTAATGCCACAATTTTCTGAGAATCCACTCGGATCCCTTCACGGAATACCACAAGACCAAGGAAAGCGACAGACTGTAACCAGAATTCACATTTACTGAACTTAGCAAATAGCTGGCGATCTTTGAGAGTTTGCAGAAGAACTCTCAGATGAGTCACAACTCACATGCTCCTCTTCCCTCCGCTAATAAATGAGGATATCATCAATAAAAACGATAACCAACAAGTCCAAATACTGCTTGAACACTTGTTCATCAAGTCCATGAAAGCTACAGGAGCATTTGTTAATCCAAAAGACATAACTACAAATTCATAATGACCATACTGAGTTCTGAAAGTTGTATTCGGAACGTCACTATCTCTTACTCAGAGCTGATAATAGCCGGATCTGAAGTCTATCTTAGAAAAGTAACTAGCACCCTGAAGTTGTTCGAACAAGTCATCAATCCTGGGGATGAGATACTTATTCTTGATTGTGACTTTGTTCAACTGCTGATAGTCAATGAACATTCTCAGAAAACAATCTTTCTTTTTCACGAACAACACTGGAGCACCCCATGGAGAGATACTAGGTCTAATGAAGCCCTTATCTAGAAGGTCTTTCAACTGCTCTTTCAATTCCTTAAGCTAAGATGGATCCATTCTGTAAGGAGGAATCGAAATGGGTTGGGTATCTGGAAGGAGATCTATTCTGAAGTCGATTTCTCTTTCGGGAGGAACTCCGGGAAGATCTTCTAGAAACACTTATGGAAACTCATTTGCTACTGGGACCGAATCAAGAGTTGGGGTTTCAGAGTTTGAATCCTTAACACGAACAAGATTATAGATATACCCTTTGGAAATCATTGTTCTGGCCTTAAGGTAAGAGATAAATCGACCCATAGGCAGTGAGCTACTACCCTTCCACTCTGAGACTGGCTCGTTTGGAAAATGAAGCCGAACGATCCTAGTTCTACAATCGAATGAGGCATAAAAAGAATGTAACCAATCCATGCCTAGAATGATATTGAAATCTACCATTTCTAATTTTACAAGATCTCCTGAGGTGACTTTCTGAGAAACTGTGATAGGCACTTTATGTATACCCGTCTAACTATAACTGGGTCACCAACTGGAGTAGAGATTGAGAAGGGTTCTGAAAGAGTTTCTGGACTGACACCAAAGTTTACTACTATATAAGGAGTTACAAAAGACAGTGTAGCCATAGAAAGTCCTACGGTCGAAGATCGGAACCGTAGCTCACTCCGGAAGTTTAATGTATGGGTGTTTTGGTTTTTTCCCACCCCTTTAAAACCTAAATCCTGATGTTTTTATACCTAACTAAGGGTTTTAACACTGTTGATCAATCTTTTTAGGGAAAAGGGTTCGAAAGATATCTGAACTTTGAAAAAAATTGTTGTAACAATCCAAAACTTTGGGCAGGACCTATTACACACCTGCACTATTTAATAGTGTATTTTAAAGGTATATAAGTGCCCACGTGGACAAGTTACTATTTATAATGATGCAATATTTATGATGTCCACGTGGGCACATTTATACCTTTAAAATACACTATTAAATAGTGTAGAGGGGTAAAAGGTCCAGCCCAAAGTTTGGGATTGTTACAATAATTTCAGTCAAAGTTCAGATATATTTCAGACCTTTTTCCCATCTTTTTATGTTCATTAACACTCCCCAAGTCTTAGAGAAAAGGTCCAAGAGTAGAAAGTTATGGTTTTCAAGCCAATCTCTGATTTTCGCTAAGAAATTTGTTCTTCGAGGTATATAAGTCTATTCATAATGATGGACTAAGTTTGTCCTCATGCCCTACATCTTAATTAACTCAGTAAGAGTTAAATATAGGGTTATCCCCTTAGTTTCGAGAATTTATTATATGAGTTGAGTTATTGTTTATGAATTCTAAATTCTTGATTATGAGTTGCACTATGTTATTATTTGAGATCTTTAAGTTATTATTCATGATGATAATCCCACATGAACCCTGATTTCTGAGTTTTGCTTGAGAATATTTCACACGATCATATTTTCTTAAATTGATTTTGAGAAGTTAGCATGTGTTCAAGAACAAGTTAAAGTATAAACTTCTAATTTTGAGAAGATTTTAAGGGAACTATATGATTCCCAAATATATCATTTTTTAATAAATAAAGAGTATTATATTTAAAAAAAGTAAAGAGTTTTCAGAAAGTTTGAGTACATAGGAGTTACCTCTTAAAGAAGTGCTTTTTGAGAGCTTATCTCAACCACAGAGTATTTTTACATTGACCATTGAGTTATATATATATATAAATATCGGGAGTAGTATTGAACACGGATGTGAGTGTGAGTTCAGATAACTCATTACCTCATAAACCACGTACCTAGTATAGGATAGGATCGTACCGAGTTTTGGGTGACTCCTCGCTTCCTCCGAGAAGGCCTATTAGATGGATACATGAGTTGAGTTTGTTCTATACCCTATCAAGGTATAGGAAAGTTTTGAAATTGTGTGTGAGACACTGTATCATCACGAAGTTCATGGTGATGGTTGTCGGTTAGAGAATCTCCAGATATAGTAAAGAGTTTTCACGCCTCGAGGCTACCCCCTTGACGTAACATGGGACCTAGGATCACGAGTGACCCCAAGCTAACCGTGTGTCTGGCATAAATCAAGCATACTGAGAAAAACTGAATAAGACATATATTATGCAGAAGCTAAAAAAATGGATAACTAAAAGTGGGGAATACACAACTAGTCTGAATGTAAAACATACTAAGAGTTTAATAACAATTGAAAGATTAAACTTAACAATTTAAGTTGATTCTACTTCTATGTCTGAAAAGCCTCTAATTGAGTTGAGTTGCTGGGACATGCCCCCAGCTAACTCTAACAAAACTGAAAACTGAATAAAAAGACTAAAATGAAAAGCATTTTTATTGTCATTGGAGTATGAGGACTCACCACTGAAGTTGCTGAAGTGTGGACCAAGAATCGGTCTAAGCGCGATCTGGATGCTGAGTACCTGGACCTACATCATGAAAGGATGTAGAGCAGAGTATGAGTCAGTACTTGTAATGTACTGAGCATGCAGGCTATAGATACTAAATTGAACAAATATATATAAGTTGAACAAGGCATAACTGAGCAACGACATAAATTGAGCAATAATACAAATACTGAAACATAACTGAAAAACTAAGTTGAATGCAATGACCGAGTACTATTCATGAAAATAACATGCCAAACTGAATGTTGACATATATACTGAAAACCTTGTCAAATGCACTAAGAGTCTGACTATGGGAGCTACTATTAACCGACATAAACCAAAGAGCTAACGTGGAGTCTGATGTATACACCCAATAGAGAGGACCCAATTTACCTTGCCAGGGATATAAAGGCATGACTGGCGTGATCACTAAGTTTGATGCCCAACAGAGGGGACTTATACTCCGACAGGGCCAAGTAGTTTTGGGACTATGAGGGTACGCGGAAACCTAGTCCAACTCGATGCTAAGTCTACTCCCAACTGAATTTGTATATGACACAAACGTAAATAAAATAGTGAATAGTTCAAAATACTGACATGCAATCTGAGAAAGCAGCGTTTATATACTGATAATGAGACATTCTAAATATAGAGCATGATTATTTGTTTAACTGACCTAGGAAGTATAATTTGTGATAAGAGAATTTATACAAACCAGGGTTCTGAGTTTTATACAAGGAATTATGCAAACTTTCCAAGAAAACATTTTACTTAGACTATGGATTCTATAGCAGCTGAAATCACAATAAATTCCCAAGATTTTACAAACCCTAGGTCTAAACAAACTATGTAAAATCAAGGAACTGACTGAATTCTAGGGATCAAGTGGGTGAAAGGGACCCACTAGTGAAATCCCACATACCAGGTGACAAAATCTACGGAGAAATCATTTCGATTTTGGGGCTGAACTTTGAAGAACATTGTTGCTTGTTCTTGGGAGCTTTGGTCGACTTTCCCTCTTCTTTTTGCTCCAAGTTTGGATGATTTTTGGAGAATGAGGGTTCTGGGTATGTCTGACTAAGTTGTTAGGCTTAAACTGAGTAAAATGACATAGTTTAGGCATCAAATGACATAGTTTAAGTGCCCAACACATAGTGGAAAGGAGCAAAATGATCATAACTTAAATCTGATGAGTGCCACCTACTACAGGACTAACGAGCCGTCGTGTGACCTACCAACCATCGACTACGATCGTGGTTGTGGCCTGCCCGACAGGGCTTCACTAAAATGAGCATAACTTTAAACTCAAAGCTAGGACTTTAGCAAACTTGGTGGTGTTAGAAAGAGGATTCAATTATCTTTAATTTTATAGGTCATGGGCCACCTAATTCATTTTGTTCTAAAATATATGACCGTTTGAAGTTGACCCAACAACCAATTCCCTCCAATTGGCTAATGAGTCTCACCTACGGTCTAGGTCCAACCACAGATCGTACTAGGCGAACGTGGGTGGGATCAAAGACCATCAAAATTTGGGTCTTAACGACGGAACCCCACCTATGGTCCGTGGGCGGTTCTGTCGGTACTACCACCAGTTTTTTTGAAAACTAGGATTTTCTTCATTTGGAGGTTCGAGGTGTTACAAGAGTATATATATATATAAACACGTACAGTTTATTGAGTTAGCATTTCATTTGTAAAGCTTTTAAATGATTTTATCTCTATTTATGTTTTAAATTCAGTTGAGTATCTTGCTTTGGCCTCGTCAGTTCATGTGTTTATTTTCCTCAGCTCTATTATATATCGATGTCATTCGACCTACATATTTTTATGATGCAAACACGGGTGTTCAGAATCATCAACATGTGCTCCATTGAGATCACGATGCTCTTCTTGCTAGCTTTGGTGAGCCTTCCTTGCATTTCAGAGGACTCCACTTTTGTCTTTCAGTTTAGAAGGTTTGAGGTGTCGTGGGTCTTATCCTGATTTTTATGTTGATCTATAGAGGCTGCATAGATAGTTAGTGTTGAGTTTCTTTCGGTATTTCCTTTGAACTATTTTGGCAAACTATTATAATTTTCAGAGTATGTTCACACAAATTTGATAATATATTTTGAGCTAGTTGAGTTTTGAGAAGTTTTGGGACTTTCAAATTTAAATTTTGTTTTAAAGCTTAAATCTGCATGAGTTGGTCTAACACTAAGTAGTTAGCCAAGCCAAGGGCTTTCTTGGGTATCAATAATGGTTTTGAGTGCCGGCCACGTCTAAAGTGTAGGCTCAGGACGAGTCATCTTTCTACAACTGCTTATCACTATTTCACTTTCTATAGAACATAGTATCAATCTCCTTATTTTATAAGGTAGAAAAAGGTATCCCAAATCTTTCTATGTGTGGATACATTATAAATATGAACTTTATCTAAAAAGGTACAACATTGATATCGTTTTATTCAAATGGATAAAAATGGTAAATAATTAGAGAAGTGACTTATTTTTGTTTTGACTTCTAGAATTCATCTAAAAGAATAATAATGGAATGTAGAATTTAATTTTTGTTCTTAAATATTTTTCTAGAAGTCGGTCAACTTTATTTAGTCAACGTCTATAGTCAGTTTGGCTTGAAATATAATTCACAAAATCTTGGAGCCCACTATATATATGAAAGTCCAGCCGACCAAAACCCTCAAATTTAGCAAACCTTTTTGTTCAAATGAAGTGACAGTCATGAACGTCAAAAGCTCATTTTACAAAAAAAGAATAATCTCTCATGTCACGAGGATTAAGAATCTTCCATGGGTGATTATGATCAAAATTCTCTCAAGATTGTCAATTAAGCCACTTTTTTATGTAAGACTATTTCTAAACTCAGGTATAATCTTTTATCTCAGGACCCTTTATTTGTTAACATGTATCAAGCAAGATCCCTTAATTTCCCCTTCATTTATCTTTTGGATGGTCATATCAACCCTTCATCTAAACCTCAAAACAGAGTATGATTATTATGCTCACTGTTGTAATAGACCCATCCAGTTGACCCCTAAGTTTCACTTCCCTCCAGGGAAAGTGTTTTTAGTTGGTTTGTGTAATGGATTCATTTACTCTGTGAATGGTCCAATGCATATCGAGAAACATTATGTTTATATTAGTAATCCTCTTTTGGGTGAGTATTTCAAACATAAATTACCTGAATGAGAGATAAGTGTTAGTCAAGTTGCTTATGGATTTTGTTTTAGCAAAATCCAAAAGCAACACGACAAACACTTTTCTCCCATTGGGGAAATTTAAGTTTGAAATACTCACCCAAAAATGGATTACTAATGTAAACTTAATGTTTCTTTGTATGTGTGGATCCATTCACCGAGAAAATGAATCCATTACACAAACAGACTGAAAACACACTCCCTCCTAGAGGGTAATGAAACATAGGGGTCAATTGAATGGGTCTTTTAGAGTGGTGATAGTAATAATCATACTCTGTTTCGAGTTCTAGAAGCAAAGGGTTGGAATGACCATCCAAAATATAAATGAGGGGGAAATTAAAGGATCTTGTTTGATACATGTTAACTAACAAAGGGTCTTGAGATAAAAGATTGTAACTGAGTTTACAAACAATCTTACATCGAAAAATTGGCTTAATTGACAATCTTGAGAGAATTTCGATCATAATCACCCATGGAAGATTCATAATCCTCATCACAAGAGTATCGATCATGTCTAGAAGAGGATTGACCCTTTTGGATGCTATTGAGCATGATGGACGATCTTGTCCATCTCATGTTGTGTAATGCTTCCATCTTAGTGCTATGAAGTTCTTTCTCGAGAGCTTCATTCTTTTTAGTCACTGAGTATAGGTCATTGCTTAGTTCTGTAATTTTATTTTGAAGACAGTGATTGTTTTTCTCTAGATTCTCATTTTATTTTCTTAGAGATTCATAGTCGTCCATCATTTTCTCCTTCTTAGAGTGGATTGACTACTATGTATCCATAAGAGTGTTTAATAATGATTCTAGTTCTCTTAGAGTAAGAATGAAGATTTTCTCTGATGTGACCTTGAACTGTTTGTCATCTTTTTCAACTTCCTCAGAATTTGTTCTAGACATCAGTGCCAAAATTGTTTCTCGAGATTGAAAAGTATTTCTTTATCTTCTTCTTCTGTTAGATAGACTAGTACGAGAAAATCATACTTGTCTATCTCTTCAATTTCCAGTAATGACTGATTTTTCGGATCCACCATCTTCAGACTCTTCCTCAAATTGATTTCCCATAGCTGCAAAAGCTCTTTTTACTGTGAGATCAGCTTCGTGATTGGTCAGCCTCCTATTTGTAGGAATATACTTATCATTCTTGATTTCCTTAGCTTTCTCTAGATTGTTTCTTTTGTGCTCCAAGGCCCATAGTGGACAAAAATTGATAAAGTGATCTAGACTTCCACATTTGTGACAGACATGTTCCGTTGGATCCTTTTCAATTGGTTTTTGGAAAGTTCTTCCTCTGAAATACCTTTCCCCTTTTTAACATTCTCGAGAATCACTTGGTCATTAGTGTGATGTTCTCATCCTCAAAATCTTCTAGTGTTATAGCTTTGAGAACCAGGTTCTTGTCTTTTCTCTTCTCTTTTCTCTTTCCTCCAATTCCCTTTTCTTAGTTTTTCTAAAGTTCATAAGTCATAAGATTTCCAATGATTTCATCCATAACCAGCTTATATAACTCACGTGCTTCGGTGATAGCTTCTACTTTGCTCTCCCAAGATTCTGGAAAAACACTTAGAAGTTCTCTTACGGTTTTTCCATTAGGAAACATTTCTCCTAATGAGTAAATTTCATTGATGATTACAGTGAACCTGGTATGCATATCTTGAATTTTTTTTGCCTTCTGCCATTTGAAATAACTCATATTGTCTGTCAAATTGTCAATCTTAGTGTTCTTTACCTGAGTTGTCCGTTCGTGAGCGCTTTGTAGTGTTTCCCATATCGATTTCGCGTCCTGACATGATGAGATTCGATTGTATTCATTTAGACCTATATCGCATATCAAAATCTTATTAGCCTTAGCATTGTTTAGAATTGGCAGTTTATCCGCAGTATCCCATTCCTTCCTTTCATTTGGTACATGAGTGATTCCATCAGTTTCCTTCTTTATGGGTATGGTTTGACCATCCAAGACAACTCCCCATAGGTCAGGATTTTCTCCTAAAGTGATCCATCATTTGGTTCTTCCACCATCCAAAATACTTTCCATTGAACAGTGGTGGTCGAGTTTGGGAAGCTCCTTCTTGTGGTGTAGGTGGTGCAGCCATTGATCATTTACAAGATGTGTGTCTTTAGACAAAAAGACCAACTCTGATACAAATAGAACAAATTGTGCCCTCTATTCAAGAACCAAGTTCTTGTGAGTTTGGTGAAATAAGCATTCGCACCACAATAAAACACAGATTTATCGTGGAAACTTTCCTCCCTCAAGGAAGGGAAAAGCCACACCAATGTTTTATTACCTTCAAACACAATTCAAGATTACATCTCAATAGTCAATGAGCTAAATCTAGTATCTTTACCCTTTATCGATTAACTATAATAGAAGACTCTGCTCTCCAAGAAGTCAAACGTGCTTCTTGTTACAATTCTCTCAAACTCTTTCTTAGCTCATATCTCCAAGAAGTCAAACTCGCTTCTTGTTACAATTCTCTAAAACTCTCTTTTAACTCAACTCTCCAAAAAGTCAAACTCGCTTCTTGTTACAGTTCTCTCAAACTCTCCTTTAACTCAACTTTCTACAACATTGATTCAAAAAAATCAATGTAACACTGTACTTTAGAAAGAATTCATAACTCTAGTACTTCTTTCTTTCATTTTCTTGATATCCTTGATGATTCGACCTTCCCTTGGAATACTCTCTCTCTCTCTCAATTTGTGATTTTGCAAAGACAACAATTTCTCTCTTTAGCTTTGTCCTTTTATAGAGGTTGATTTTTGCCTTGATTGACTTCTACAAGGAAAGAAATAAGTTTTCTGAAAAACAAATCCTTTTCCTTCTAGAACTTGATTGCATTCTTCCTTTT
The DNA here is from genome assembly GCA_029582685.1 of Solanum piurae. NCBI lineage: Eukaryota > Viridiplantae > Streptophyta > Magnoliopsida > Solanales > Solanaceae > Solanum > Solanum piurae. Next base: position 15,865 of record JAJOOO010012700.1, read on the forward strand.
CGGCATAGAAGTCTTCCGCCTTTATTCTTTTCCTCTTTTGGTTGTAACCTAAACAGACCAATCCAGCAGATTTTCCAGAAGTTGAAGGTGCAACCCACGGTTTCCACCCACGGACCGTAGGGTGACCCACGGTCCGACCTGGTGGTCCTTGGTTCACCACCTGCAACCCCCTCCCAGAAAAGGTCCAGAAAATTGTCTAGGGGTCGACCCACGACCGGACACACGGTCCCTAGGTCAGACCACGGGTCGTGATCCTAGACCGTGGATTAGACCCCTCAGATGTCAGTTCCAGAACCCCGTTGACGATCGCCAGGACCGACCGTCGGTCTGGTCCGTCGGTGACCCCGACAACTTTTAAATCAGGGTCATTTGGTCTCTTCCTCATGCATTGAACCTCTAAATTACGTCGTTTAACTTCTAAACTACGTGGTTTTGATCATTTTTAGCCTAGTAAACTAATTAGAACCTAACCTAATCAATTATTCACCAAAATCAAGTGAAACTAAGAGCAAAATAGAGGAGAAAGTTGAACAGCCCTAGTTCAAGAACAAAGTGAGTTTTCATCGGTCCTCGAAATTGAAAGATTTCTCCGTGGAATTCGTCACCAGGTATATGGGATTTCACTAGTGGGTTCCTTTCACCCATTAGCTCCTTAGATTTCAGTCAAAATCTTGATTCCCTTAATATTATCTAGACCTAGGGTTTCTTGAATGTTAGAAATTGTTGGGTTTTAGCTGTTAGAATGATCCAAATCAGATTATCATATTGTTGCTTAGTTTTTTGTATGATATTCAGAACCCTAGCTATGTAGTTCTTTTAGTTCATGAATTACACAT
>JAJOOO010012701.1:0-10132 GCA_029582685.1 Solanum piurae
CTGAACATGCAAACTGAGAATGCAACAATTAAACTGATATTGATGAATTAATAACTGAGGCATGTATAACTGAATAACTGAGATATCTGACCTAGCATGTGTAATTCAAGAACTAAAGAAATACATAGCTAGGGTTCTGAAATTCATGCGAGAAACGATGTAATAACATGATAATTTGATTTGGAACATTTAAATAATTAATTTATGCTGATCTGTTGAAATTTTAGAAACCCTAGGCATGTTCATAGTAAGAGAATCAAGAAACTGACTAAATTCTAGGGACCTAATGGGCGAAAGGAACCCACTAGTGAAATCCCACATACCTGGTGATGAAATATCCATGAAAAACTATCAACTAGGGCTAGACTTGACTTTTCTGGCGACTTTCTAGCGTTTTCCGGCGGCGGCTAGGGTTTTGCTAGGGTTTCGGCCGCCCTTCTCTCTACTCCCTTCTTTTCTTTTGTTTTAGTTGATTAAATGACTTAGGTAAGTTCTAGTTAGGTTTCTAGGATTTTAAATGACTAACTAAAACCCTTTTAATTTAGAAATTAAAATAAGAGTGGGAAAAGACAAAAACACCCTTGACTTAAAAGTTGTCCAACTCCTGATGCGGATTGGGCACCTGCCAAATCTGAAAATTCTGCAAAAAAATTCCTTCACGAATCTGGGATGTTACACAAATAATTTGTGGGAAGCTATTGAGAAGGACTACGAAGTTCCTTCCTTGCCTTCAATCAAACTATGGCATAGATAAGGAACCACATGGAGAACAAAACAAGAACATCAAAGGCTAGAGTGATGTTATTTGCTGCAGTCTCATCTGAAATTTTTGTCAGGATTATGACAAATAAAACAATATTTGAGGTCTGAAATTTCCTAAAGAAAGAATATGAATGAGATGAACGGATAAATGGAATTCTAATTCTCAACCTGGTAAGAGAATTTGAACTTCAAAAGATGATGGCAAGAAGTACACATCTGATAAGTTCAATATATTTTGTGAAGAAGTCGGGCTTCAACACCAGCTCACTGCTCCATATATAATACTCCACAACAAAATGGAGTTAGTGAGAGGGAAAATTGTACCATAATGGAGATGGCTAGCCATAGATGGGCCTTATAAGACTCAACCAGTAGCCATAAATGAAGTCTTTTATTTTCCCAATTTCCTAGGTGTTGCACACTCAAAGAGGGTTAGTATTATGTCATTTTCATTGCTGACTATACGAGAATGTGTTGGATTTACTTTCTCAGGTTCAAGTCAAAGATTGTCTCTATATTCTTGCAATTTAAGAAGTGGATCGAAAGTCAAAGTGTCTTTAAGATTTAATTTTTATGATTCGATAATGCCAAGGAGTACACATCTGACAAGTTCAATATTTTATGAAAAAGTTAGGATTGAACACTATCTCACTACCTCATATTGTCACGCCCCGAGGTTACCCCCTGGACGTAAACATATGACCTAGGATCACGAGTGACCCCAAGTTAACTCTGAGCTGGCATATCATAAGCAAAATTGAATACATCAATGAAAGATAAACTAATGCGGAAGCTAAATCATGAGATAACTAAATGATGGGTTATACCCAATACTGATCTGAATATATAAATATTGAATAAAATTTAATGATGTTGGACTTTAACTCAAGAACTAAAGTTGAATCTATCTATGTCTGACATAAGCCTCTAATTGACTAGAGATGCTGGGACATGCCCTCACTTAACTCTAGTAAAACTGAAACTAAAATGAAAGACTGAATGTAAAAGAACATGTCTATCGTCCTTGAAGAATGAGGACTCACCACTGATATTGCTGAATACGGATCGGGAACTGATCTACACGTGATCTAAATGATGAGGACCTGAACCTACATCACGAGAAGATGTAGCACAGTGTATGCGTCAATACTTGAAAGGTACTGAGCATGCAGTATAGGATAAAGTTGAATAAGCATATAACTGAACAAAGCATACTGAGCAATGGAATAATCTGAGCATATTGAAGTATACTGAATATGAACCAAACTGAATGCAATGACCAAGTACATAACATGTTGAAACTGAATACTGAAATATAACTGGAAACCTGGTCAAATGCACTAGAGTCTGACTGTGGGAGCTACTAATAAGCGACATAAAATCACGTGATCTAAACGTGGAGTCCGATGTATACGCCCCATCGAGAGGACCCAATATACCTTGCTAGGGGTATAAAGTCATGACTGGCGTGATCACTAAATATTATTCCCACAGAGGGGACTTACAAACCTACGGGGGAACATAGTTCTGGAACTATGAGGGTACGCTTAATCCCTGTCCAACTCGATATTAAGACAACTCCCAACTGATTATGTATAAGACACATAATGACCGAAATATTGAAATGATGGATAACTCAAATACTGATATGAAAAATCTGAGAATGTAACAATTATAAACTGATAATGTGACATTCATAAACTGAAGCTTGATATTTTTTTTAATGTCCTAGTAAGTGCATTTCACGAAATAAATGAAACTACACAACTAGGGTTCTAAGTTTCATGTAATGAACTAATAAATGATTTCACGAAAATATGATAATTTGATTAGGAACACTACAACAAGGATCTAAAGTTTCTAGAAAACCTAGGTCTAAACCATATGTAGGGAATCAAGAATCTTACTGAATTCTAGGGACCTAGGGGACGAAAGGAATTCACTAGTGAAATCCCACATACCTGGTGACAAAATTCATGGGAAATCTTTTGATTTTAGGGTTGGAATTGGAGAAACTTTGCTACGTTTTCTTGAAGAATTGCTAGACTTTTTCTCTCTGTTTTGCTCTAAGATCGATGATTTTTTGGTGAATGATTGATTAGGGTAGGTTCTGATTAAGTTATTGTCACGACCGAAGGGTACCCCCTAGATGTAACAAGGCACAGAGAACCCCGAAAGGCCCCATGTAAGCCACTTAGTATATCATAACATAAAGAATTAGAACAATAAGAGTAAAAACGCACTTCAAGTCCAATATATTTATAAAGGAAAACAGAAGTCTAGACTTGTCTCAATTAGCCATCTATTACAATACTTGAGTCAAAATAGTGTCACAACCCAAAACTACATAATCCGAAAGTGAAAATAAATAAAAACAATGAAACTACAATGATAGTATCCATCTTCGAATCATGAGGACTCACCACGAGCAAGGAGAAATGAACCAATCCAAGCTCTAGCTATAATGGGGACCACCTTGAGAACCGGACCCTACACTTGGGAAAAATGTAGGAAAATATGGGTTAGTACAAAATTACACTAAGTATGATAGTCAACTCCTAAATCATCATACCATAAAGGAACTTACCATAAATACCCTCAACGCCTACTTGTGCAATATATGAACAAGATTCCATAATCTCACTCATACTAAGTAAAACCCCTTGAGTAATCATAGTTCATAATTCATATTCTTCTCAGAGTGGGATTAAGTCTTAACCGACATAGACCATGTGAGCTTACCATGGATTCCGGTGTACCCACACCGAAAAGGGGTGTCCTACTTGCCTAAGGTAGAATCATACTCCTAGCTTTTGGGTGGATCCAATAGCTAAATAACCTATGGGGGGACATAGTTCATGAGATACGGAGATTGCTTCTAGAAACCCGCCCTTTCTAGCGGGGGAGCTTCCATCTCAAGAGATACTTTCTAGAAACTTGCCCTTTCTAGCGGGGGAGCTTCAATCTCAAATTCAATATCCACTCGGTGCTAAGCATAATTCCCACGGAGTACATAATAAGTCTTGACTTAAGTTCATATTCCTGGAAGAATGCCTTAACACTCAATCCAACATAATCAATAAGATAGATCATAGATTCAATAGGTGAGAATAGCCTTTCAACCAGAGAATCATCATATTCATATATAGGTTTGTGGATGAGAATAACCTTGCAACAACACAACCACTAGATCATAATCATAATCACTTTACTCTCAAAGTGTTCTTAAAGCATGTACATAACCAATAGAGTGATACATAGTTCTCATACTTTGTCCTTCAAGGACCATAGATCGTATTCAATCAACAAATCTAGAATTACTACATTATACATGGATAATAACATGATTCAATTACTACAATTACAATAAGCATAGTCTCATAATACTCTTCTTTCTACAATTCACCCACATCATATGGTCATAAATTGGGGATATGGGGATTTCATGGATTCTTGGGATATTTCATCATAAAACTACAATAAATCACCAATTAAATCATAATATAAAGTAATTAAATCAATAGAATCAATTTTTAAAGGAATCCATGACTTGGAGTAAAACCCTAACTTTTAAGGAAAATTACTATCTTGGAAATTAAGTTTGGACGGACTCCATGGATGAAGGACTACCATACCTTATCTTTGAATTTCAATGAAATTGAGTGGAAAATCTTGCTCCTTCAAACCCTACCTTCACCTTCCTTCTTTTTCTTCCTTGGAGTTCTAGAGAGCGAATTTTGGGGGGAAATTGGTTTTGATTTGGGATTTTGGAAACATGAGAAAGATGAATCAATTTGGTGACTTAAAGGCCTTAAATAGTTAGTCTAATTTAGTACAAAATGACGTCACTTTATATTAATGAAAACTGGAAAACCCCATAATGCCCCTAAGTTTTACTGCCTAAAAGCAGTTACCAGCCTCACCCATGAGACCACGCCCACGAACCGTGGATGGACCTACGGTTCATCCTGGTCATCCGTGTTCTAGACAGAGACTTTTGGTAATCCACGCCCTGTTGACCTATGTATCATGGACCCACCAATGGGGCGTGGGTCTTGGTCTGGTGGGTCACTGTCTCAGGTGGCTTTATAGTGCCCACCTAAGCAACCAACCCACGTGGCGTGGAAGGACCTACGGGGCGTAGGTCCCCTTCGTGGGTAACTATCTAGGAAACATTTTTGGGTCCTCCTCAGGGACCCTTGGTTGGTCCTTGGGAGTCGTACCTTGACGTTCTAATATGAAACCCTATATTTTTAGGTACGGGGAGGTACGTTTGTGACTCTAACCCTCATGTTAAGCTATATTTATCCTACTAGTTTCCGAAGTGTTACTGTTATTAGACTTAAATTGACCAAAACTACATAGTTTAGGGGTTAAATGACATAATTTAGGTGTCCAACGCATAGGAAAATACCAAAACAACCCTACTTAAAATATGATAGAGTCGGATAACGGATGCAATGACGGACCGTTACTAGGACCACGGTCCGTCGTTTGGGTAGTGGTTCCTAGGCCAGTGACTACTGGTTCTGGGCCCTTCCCTCTATGGTCCCTTTCACGAACCGTGTGAAAGATCACGGATTGTGAAGGTCACCGTGGTCCTTCACTTAGGATAGAGGCCTACCTCTTCGGGGTGACAGACCCATCTACGGCCTGGAAAAGGGACCACAGTCCGTGGTTGTGGGGACTGAGCTGGGCTAGGTTTTGCCTGGCCTCTACAGGCCTCCCCACGGTCGGTGTGGTGGTCCACAACCCGTGAAGGGTCTCGTGGTCCACCACTTCTAGGAGGGTGTGACCCATGGTGAGGATGACGGACCGTGGTTCCCTACACGGTCTGTGGATCCCTTCGTGGTCCACATATTTTCTGTAGTTCTCCCTGAGTTGAGGTCTGAGGTGTTACACATATACTCCGAAACAAAATAGAGTTTGTGAGAGGAAGAATCGAACCATAATGGAGATGGCTATAATTTTGTTGTAAGAGAAGTTTTTTCCAAAAGTGTATTCAGTTGAAACTGCATGTACCTCAATCTTTTACTCAACATGCTTCTGACAAAAGCATTAGAAGTAAAGACACCATTTGAAGCTTGGTATGGTTGTAAACTATTTTTGTAAACTCCCAAAGTTTTTGGATGCTTGTGCTTTACTTATGTGTCACAGGCTAAAAGAGATAAGTTTAATAAAAAGATGGAAGCTGCAATATTTGTCGGTTATAGCACTATTTCTAAGGCTTATAGGGTTTTCCAACCTCATACAAGGAAAATATTGATATGTAGAGATCTACATTTTATATGTAACACCCCGTATCCTAGAAAGACCAAAATGCAGTGTTTCAAGAGTTGTGGGTACGACCAAAGAGGCCACCTACGGACCGTAGAGTGATCCACGGACCATAGGTGGGGTCCATGGCTAACCACCTGCAACCCACTCCCAGAACCCAAAAAAATTACAGCTAAGGGTCGACCAACAGTAGAACCCATGGACCGTAGGTAGGACCACGGTTCGTGGTCCAGGCCGTGGTTCAGACCCCGAGCTTTCAGCTAGGACAGACCGTCGGTCAGTCCACGGTTCATCGGTCAGGGGCCGTCGGTGGCCTCGGCAGCTTTAAGTCAGGGGTCGTTCGGTCTTTTCCCCTATGCCTTGGACACCTAAACTACGTCGTTTAATCCCTAAAAACGTCGTTTTGGTCAGATTTAACCTAGTAACTTAATCAGAATCTACCCTAAGCGATTCACTCACCAAAATTTAGAAAACACAGAGCAAATGAGGAAAAAGAGTCGACCCAACCCCTCTTCAAGAATGCAACAGGTTTTTATCAGTTCCATCCCCGAACTCGAAAGATTTCTCTGTGAAATTCATCACGTGGTATGTGGGATTTTACTACTGGGTTCCTTTCACCCATTAGATCCCTAGAATTCAGTCAGAATCTTGATTCCCTATATATTGTTTAAACCTAGGTTTCTAGAACTTCAGATAATTGTTGTGATTTAACTGATAGAGTAATCCGAATCATATTATTATGTTTTTCCTAACCATGTTGCTTAGTTCTTGCATGAAACTCAGAACTCTAGTTGTGTAGATTCATTTAGTTCATGAATTACACTTGGTAGGTCAGTTAATATATATATATACTTTCTCTAGTTAAGATTCTTTCATTATCAGTACATTAATGTTGCATTTTCAGTTTACAATTTAGAATATTGAGTTATCTAGTATATTTTAGTTCTGTTGTATTGTACACATTCTAGTTGGGAGTAGGCTTAATACCGAGTTGGACTAGGGTCAGTCACCCTCAAAGACCCAGAACTACGTGCCCCCGTAGGTTTATAAGTCCCTTATATGGGCATCAATTTTAGTGATCATGCATGTCATGCCTCTATACCCTTGGAAAGGTATATTGGGTCCTCTCGATGGGGCATATACATCGGACTCCATGTTTAGCTCATGTGGTTTTATGTCGGTTATTAGTAGCTCCCACAGTTAGATTCTAGTGCATTGACCAGGTTTCAAGTTATATTTCAATATTCAGTTTCAGCGTGTTATGTACTTGGTCAATGCATTCATTTTAGTTCATATTCAGTATGTTCAGTATATTCATCATGTTCCTCTTATATCATTGCTCAGTATGTTTTTTTCAGTTATGTACATTTGTTCAACTTTATTCTATCATGCATGCTTAGCACATTCCAAGTATTGATGCATACTTTGCGATACATCTTTTCATGATGTAGATTCAGGTACTCAACATCCAGATCACGCATAAATCGGTTCTCGGTCTCCAGTTTAGTAACTTCAGTGGCGAGTCCTCATTCTTCGAGGATGACATATATGTTTCCATTTTATTCTTTCATTTTAGTTTCAGTTTTACTAGAGTTATAGAGGGGCATGTTCCAGCATCTCTAGTCAGTTAGAGGCTTATTTAGATAGTCTCAGCTTTAGTTTGAGTTTGAATTTTCAGTTGTTATTAAACTCACACTCTTTATTTAATCAGATTAGTATTGGGTATTCACCATTTCAGTTAATTATGGTTTTAATCTTCCGTACAGTATTTTGTGTTTCAATTTATCTTAGTATGCTTATGATATGCCAACTCAGGGTTAGCTTGGGGTCACCCGTGATCCTTGCTCCCGTGTTTACGCCCTGGGGGGTAGCTTCGGAGCGTGACATTATGGAAGATGAACAATGGAATTTGAAGGAAGCAGAACATATTCAATCCATATCAAAGTACAATGCTCCAGCTAATAAGAGATGAATTGGTGGATCATGTCGCAATAAGAGGCAAAAGACCTCTCTTTGAAATCTATCAGACATGCAATATGGTTGTCCTTGGGCCAATAAATTTTTGGGAAGTAGAAAAAGATCCAAAAAGGAGAGTTGCAATGAAGGAGGAACCCACCACGATTGAGAAGAATCAAACCTAGAAACTTGTACAAAGACATGAAGACAGGAAATTCATACAAGTGAGGTGGATTTTCAGAACCATGTTGAATTCAAATGGCTCTATCAATAACCACAGAGCCAGAATTGTTTTAAAGGGGTATGCACAAATTTTTGGTATTGATTTTTCTGATACATTTTCTCATGTTGCTAGATTAGAAATAACCATATTATTGTTGGCTATAGCTGCAGAAAAGGGTTGGAAATTGTTTCGATTGGACGTTCAATCTGCATTCTTGATTGGATTTCTTGAGAAGGAAATATTTGTTGAGCAACCCGAAGGATTTGTAGTAAAGGGCTTGAAGATGAAATGTATCAACTCAAAAAATCTTTGTATGGACTAAAGCATGGGCCCGAGATTGGTTCAGCGGGATTGATGAGTATTTTGTGCAGCTAGGTTTTAGAAAATGCCCTAGTGAAGCTAATCTCTACAGTAAAGGCGATGAAATTAATTTTATTGTTATTTCACTATATGTAAATGATCTGATGGTTACCAGAAGCAATGATGAACTTGTTAAGAAATTTAAAGCAGATATGCAATAGACTTTTGAGATAATGGATTTGGGAGAATGGTGTATTTTCTGGGAATGGAAATCAAACAAGGAAAAAATGAAGTGTTCATCTGTGAAAAGAAGTATGCAAAAAACATTTTGAAAAGTTCAAAATGGAAAACTGCAAAGAGACAACTAATCCGATAAGTCAAAAGGAGAATTTGAGAGAAAAAGATGAAGCTGAAAAAGTGGATGAAACTCTTTACCGGAGTTTGGTTGGATATCTCGTGTATCTTACAACAACTAGACCCAACATTTATATGTTGTAAGTCTTCTATCTAGATTTACTAATTGTGCAATTTTCACTCATTTTGGATAAGATAAATGGGTTATAAGATATGTTAAGGGAATATTGAATTATGGAATCAAGGTCTCTGCAAATCAGAAGTTCGTGTTACAGGGGTATTTCGATTGTGACTAGGTTGGCTATTCTGATGAAATGAAGAGCACTTCTGGCTATTGTTTTAATCATGGTTCATGATTATTTCTTTGGTGTTCTAAAAGGCAAGAGATTGTTGCATACTCTACGGCTCAAGTTGAATTCATTGCAGCAACAACTACTTCAAATCAAGCGTTATGGCTTTAAAAAGTGCTATTTGATATGAATTTAAAGCAACAAAAGTACAGAGCGGCGTTTGTGGATAATCAGAAGCTATTGCTCTCTCAAATAATCATGTTTTTCAAGGGAAAACCAAGCATTTCAATATCAAAATATTATTTCTTTGAGATGCGCAAAAAGAAAGATTTGTTGGGTTAAAGTATTGCAAGACGGATCTTCAATTGACAGATATTTTTACCAAAGCCCTGTCAAGGAGAAGAGTTGAATTTCTCAGAGAATTACTTGGAATTTGCAACAACTGAAGCAAGGAGGAGTGTTGATTTATTGCCTTAGTTATTGTAGTAACTAGACAAACATAAGTTGTTGGACTTTCTCCAGCTTTTTAGCTATTTTTAGTAGTTATATTTAGTTGTTGTTTTGTAGGAGTTAGATGTTACTTTAAGTAGTTTATTTAACATGGGTACATGTGCAAAATATATGCTACAACTGTTGTATTTTTCTTGTATATAAACACCATTTCAGTTCAATGAAAGATTATCTTTCTGGCAGCATATATTTTTTTCTTCTTCTTGCCTTTATTTATGTTTTAGAGTTGAAGTTCAGCCTTAAAAACCCCAACAAAGAAAAGTAGTCTTTTAACTTCGATTCTGCGACTCCTCCAGAAAGCATGTGTTGGGTTTTTATGGATAGTTGTGTAGATACACCTTCTTTTAATGGTAACATAGTTCTGGAGACCAAAAAAAGAATGTGATGTTGTCTTCTCTGAGTACATCACTTTTGTGAGCGGAGGAACACAAATAGCTAGACTAGATAGTGTGTCAAATTC
>JAJOOO010012702.1:0-15531 GCA_029582685.1 Solanum piurae
GATTCGAGGACTATGTTTAGAAGTTTCTTAGTCATTGTAATAGACACTTAAGTTTCATTTCATTTGTAAAAGGGTCGTGTCCCTTAGTACGTTTTAAGTTCTTGTCTAAGATTGGCTAAAGAGACTTAGTAATTCCGCTTGCGTATTGATGTTATTGAATAAAAATTTTAAATTCTTAGTGATTTTTATGATCTATGCGATGAATGAATGATAAGGCTTGTATAAGACCTCTGAGAGGTCGAATACGCATGTAACGGCTAGGGGGTGCTCTCGGGTCGTTACAGTAATTGATAAGACGCTAATGCCACACTCGTGACCAACAAGGTTCAAACAATAAAATGAGGTGGAAAGCAACAGTAATTAGCAGCTAAATCCATTTAATTCATTTCGACAACGTCTCGAAGGAGCACAAGCTCCCGAGGCAACATAACTAGGCGTACTTCACGCCGTTCAATCCAACAACCATCGTACGCGACTCCAATAAGAATCAAACCAACTCCCAATAACCTCCGGGGCACCTTAACACCATCAATAAACAACAATAACAGTGAAACAAATAAGACAAAGGGGCTGCCCACAACCACAATATCGAAAATAACACCACCTGGCTTAAAAATCTATAAAAATTATACTATACATGGAACTACGAAGGAGGGTTGTAAAAATATGATTGCCTCAACCAAAATGTGTGAAATAATAATACTAAGTTTCTGCCTCTTTGCAACTACAATAACTGTAGCCCCAATCAAGAAGAAAATTATACAACAACGTTGATCTCAGGACGTAGAGTAACTTTCATTAAACTTCTGAGTTGAAAGAACCAACACCCTTGGAGGATTTAGTAGCTTGAGTTCTGATTTTTTTGGGTTTTTTCTATCAGTTCAAATGAAAAAAAAGGAGATGGGTGTATTTAAAGAATAACCGACTTAGGGGTTGGGGCCCACTTCGAGGTGTCTACTTGTGCAGTCTCACGAAAACCTGAATATATCTCAATTATGAAGTCGTATTGATGAATGGTTTAGTGCATTGAAAAATAGACTCGTAGATCTTCGATTTGATAGGCCATGGGTATTCTAACTCTTTATATATTAGAAAAAAATTGTTGAGACATCTAACCCTAAATTATAGAGCATTCCTTTACGACATTTACACTAACTTTTGTTGACTTTTATTTTGAAACTTCCTTGAACTTAAAACTTAACACACAAAAATTGTGCACTCAAAATAACTGATATAACATCCTTCCTAATATGGGAGGTAGTCTTAGACTTATTCCAAAAGTACGAGTTAATTCCAACGTTCAAACGGGTGGGGTGTCACAACCTGGATACAATGGTCCATGACAACAAATTCAATATAGGTGTATGTATGCAGCTTTGAGACCATAGTACCCTAAAATATAATGGAAGAATTTGACAACTTATCCTGCAATCTTTCCACAACACAAATTTTGTTTATGGCTAGCCCTACACCAACGATTACCAGTTGTTGATAGGCCACAAAAATTTGGTATAGCAATTCCTAATGCTTGTGTATTCTATGCTGATCCTTAGGAAAATCTGACTCATCTATTGTTTGAATGCCCAACTATTCACGCACTTTGGAGTATACTGTTAAGATGGGTGGGTGATTATAAGCTTATTGCGAGCTGGCAAGAAGAGGTGGTTCATGCCTTTGATTGGGCTAAGAAGAGATCTGGGAGAGGGGGCATACTCAGTAGCCTATTTGTAATAGTGGTTACGTTGATATGAAGGGGAAGGAACTTAATGCGCTTTCAAGGAGGTCAGTTAAAAAATGATAGAATATCAAGAGAGGTTGCAATCTACATACACACAATAGGAGAAAGACAAAATAAGTGACAAGACTACCTCCAATAGTTAAACCATATGCCCTGAGACAGGCCTATATTTGTCTTTCTTACCATGCTTGTTGATTGTTAAATACAGGCTTAGCTCAATGTTTTTCTTTTAGAACCACCTGTTTTAGTCCCTACGATGGTGTTGCTTTAGGCTATAGATATTGTGAGAAACGATGGTCTAATCATGTTTTAGCATTGTAATGTCGCAGTTTTTAGTAATAAATAAAAGTTATTTACCAAATAATAATAATAATAATAATAATAATAATAATAATAATAATAATAATGATAATAATAATAATAAAAATTATTATTATAATAATAATAAAACAAATAATAACAATAATAACAAATAATAATAATAATAACAACAACAACAATAACTAATAATAACAATAATAAAAAATAATAACAATAACAAAAACAAATAATAACAAAAACCATAACAAACAATAATAATAAATAAATATAATAACAAATAATAACAATAACAATAACAAATAATAATAATAAAATAACAAGGGATAAGGGTCTGAAAAATACCCAAACTTTGTTCAAATTTGCTGTTGCGATACTAAATTTTCATGAGGACCTATTACCTCCCTAGACTATTTAATAGTGTATTTTTTACCCCCTGAACTATTTAATAGTGTATTTCAAAGGTATTTATGTGCCCACGTGGACACATTGCCATTTATAATTTTGCATCATTTTTTATGTCCACGTGGGCAAATATATATGTTTAAAATACGGTATTAAATAGTCTAGGGAGGTAATAGGTCCTCATGAAAGTTTACTATCGCAACAACAAATTCGATCAAAGTTGGGGTATTTTTTAGACCTTTATCCCAAATAACAATAACAATAAGAATAAAAATAATTATAATTATAATTATAATAATAATAATAACAATAATAATAATTATTATTATTATTATTATTATTATCATTGTTGTTGTTGTTATTATTATTATTATTATTATTATTATTATTATAAATAATACCAATAATTATAAAAACAACAACAACAACAACCCAGGCCAGAGTTCTCTTAAAAAAATTTAATCCCCCAAATACCCCTCCCCTATATTCAGTCTTACCCCTTCCCAACCAACGTAACTCTACACATCCGTCACCTCCCCCTTACAACTTTCACCTCCACCGAACCTCCCTCCTTCACTTGTTGTAACTCCCCCTTCCTCTGCACAAACTACCATCCCCTTCATTACTTCTACCTGTCGCAATCGTTCTTCACCGCTGTCTTCATAATCTAACAAATTTCCGCGCTCAATGCAGGTATGGTGCTCTTAACCTGCACTCTTCAAATTAAATCTTTCATCGTATATTCACTTTCTCTCTAACACACCTTGTGCCTTAATTTCAATCACCCGTAAAAACCATGGTTGCGCTGCCTCACCCTCACCAACTTCCATTAAAGTATCTCAAATGTGGACCCGATTCTGCCCAGAGACTTCAGCAGGACCAAATCGTTCATATGAGTTCAATAACTGCCATGATTTTGTCCACCTGTACATTCATACGAAATTTATTTGATGCAATGTTGTACATATTCTATGTTTTCCTTCTCTACTCTTTCTTGCACGATGGTTGTATTGTTTATATTTAAAAAAAACTTGCACTTATTTGATGCAATGTCATCCATATTCCAAAGTTCTCTTAAATACTATTTCTTGCATGAGGGTTGTATTATTATTATTCTTAAAAACACTCTTTTGCTGTTTGTTCAATATTCATAATTCAGCCCGAGTTCACTTGTGTTTCATTGCTATTAATATCTTCCTTAATTTTTAATGCATCCCTGTTGCAAATGTCGAAATCAACAAGACCTCTGCATCAAACTTTTACCAATGGAATTTGACTACAGCTAAAATGTTAATCAACAACCAGATTTCATTCTATCTTCTATACAGTTCATAATTATAGTACTTCAACATTTAAATCTAATTTTCAAATATAAACATTATAAGTTAATTTACGTATGGAATATGTTTTAACATTTTTTTGTCAATTGATAGTTTGTGTTTGAATGTAACAGTTGCTATCGTTTACTTGTTTGACTCTCACCTCTTGCACCTTAATTTTCAATCACCCGCTAAACGGTAATTATCGACTTCCTGTAAGATTGTACCTTCTTTTACGGTTCATATTTTCATTCGCTGATTGTGTTGCTTCTTCCAACCAAAACACACTTCCTCAACGCCTCTTAGGCCTTCTACTATGGACAACTCTTGATATGGTCACAACGGATGCAAAGGAACACAATCATATCCCCAGTCATTTCAGGTATTCTGATGTAAACATGTCACGACCCAGGGGTACCCCCTAGATGCAACAAGGCGTATGAGACCCCGAGAGGCCTCATACAAGCCACTTAACATATCATGACGTAAGATAATAGAAAATGGTGCGGAAATTTAAAGCATTTTCAATAATATCAAAGTTTCATAAAACGAAGCGGAAGTCTTTAACACTTGTCTCAAACCATCTAATTCTTGAATAGTCTTAGGGACACAACCTATACAATAGTTCTAAAACATAAAAGAAAGACATAAAGGAAAGGTGGTCAAATCCTCGATGCTATGAGGACTCACCAAATCTTCACTTGCTTGCTCTACTAAGAACCTAGCCACGGGGATGGAAGTCAATATCGCCGAACCCTACATTTGATAAGAATGTAGACAAGAGCATGCATTAGTATAATAATGTTCTAAATATGATGGCAAGCATAAATCATCAACATAATCTCAACATAGGCATTAGTCAACATAGGACTTATACCATAAGCATAAGAGATAACCATATAAGTCATAAGCATATTCAATGCACATAAATCAATATACTATAAGAAGAACACTTCCCAAGTAACCTCAACTTGTTCTTTCTCAATACACATGTCATCACCTCTAGTCATACATATCAAGGAAGGCAACTCAAGCAACAATCCAAGCTAATCTAACATCGTAAAAAATAAATCTCATATCAAAATATACTTACGATACTTCCTTGTAGTAACCTTGTTTCATCATAAACATGCTACTTTGATTAGGGATTAGTCCCTCATTAGCTATTTTTACTATTCATGGAAGAGTACCTCTTACTAGTCCAATGACATATCATCACTCATAAATGGTTACGATTTACCAATTTAACGCTACCAAGGAAAATCACCTCAATATGCTAGACCAAGCTATCATGGAAAACATCCTCTCATGCAAGTCCAAGCTACTCAAGGAATGGTACTATTGCTCAATCCAAGCTATCATGAAATGGTGTGGCCTCACTAAGTCAAGTTATCATGCAAGCATCCTCTCATGCTTGTTCAAGCTAACCTTTGAAAGGGTACGATTTCTCAATCCAAGGCTATCCATGAGCTCTACTATCTCAAGCTACCATGCATGGTCTTATCTTAACAATTCAAGCTATTTATGAAGGGACCTCATATCATAACTTCAACATATTATAGTTCATACATGCTTTGATTCATTTTAGGTGAGTAATCCTTTGAACCTAGAATCATTCAATGTGAGAAAACCTTTCACATTATACATTCATACATACATAAGGTAGATCATGTAGGTAAAGTCCTTCCACACCAATTCTATTTACTAATCTACCATTAGCATATCAGCTTCACTCTTAAAGCCTTAACATTCATAGTTCATCATATTAGCTTTACTCTCAAAGCCCTAGAATTTCAACATTCATAACTAAAAGCCTCACTGTCAAAGCAATACTTCTCGTGATCATCACATATGCCTAGATCTCAAGACATTCTAATTACATGTTTCATTCTTAAGCAACTCTATTCATATATCATCATATAGGCTCAATCTCATGCACTACTAGTCATGATTCATCATATATACTTTAATCTAATTCAATTAATGTCTATATACTCTAATCTCAAGCAATTTATCATGTATTTCATCAATCCTAGAAGATTACATCTGAATCCTCAATTTCATGGCATAAAACCTATCTATGTCAAATTCATCTTAGAATCATAGGTTAGGCATGAATACATGTATAATCATACTAAAAACATGCAATTCTATCATAAACAACCATAATCCACTCAATTGAATCATAACTGATATACCAGGCGTTTACAGTATTTTCGATGCATTTCACTTAGAGTTTGTGTGTGTCTTGAGCTATTTTGTTATTAGAAATAATGTTTTTATGAACTTCTTTGTAGGAAATTGGTTTGGAAGCAGTTGAGAGAAAAGGGACTGAAATTGGCAGCAGCAGCAACAACAACCAACAGAACCAACCACACACCGTAGGTCAAGTGACGGTCTGTAGGTGGTACATCGTAGGTATAAGATCAGGGAATTCTGACCAAGTGTGGAACCACGAAGCTTACCACAAATCGTAGATCAATTGACGCCCCGTCCTGCACATCCGTCATTTGGGGGTCAGAGAGTTGAAGTTCCAGTACCTGATTTATTTTCTAAGTGTTGGTCCACGGAGGCAGACCATAGACCGTAGGTCAAACCACGGTCTGTAGGTCAAGCTGCCACTCAAAACCGCGTCCCAGACTAATTTTCCTTATTTTGTTTCCTAGTTGGTTTAGGATTTTTTTTTCATTAAATATTAGTTGTAAATTCCATTTTTGGGAGTTAGACATTATTTTATACTTCTAGTTTTGATCTTTTGTGAATTAATTTGCAGACTCTTAGCAATTTAATTTCCGGAAGTTGATTTATGCAATGACACTTTGAATTTCAATTCACGATTTGGGTTTTCATCTATTCTAACTGTAAGTTCATGAATTCTTTTAACCTAATTATGAATTGTGAACTCTCAATCATGAGTAGCTAAACCCACAACTAGGGTTGTGGGAACCATGAGCAATTAACAAAGTATGAATAATAATTAAGTAATTCTTGAATAGTGTTTATGCATGTATTGTTAATCCTTTCGTTTAGAAGTCTTTTTAATGGGTGAAAATGTTAGAAATCGCCTCGTTCCTACTTGCCAGACCAAGGAGATAATGAATGAGAAAAGGATTCAACAACAGAGATTTAGTGAATGCTATCTAATAGTCTGATTTCAATTAAAGTGAGGGTGAAACCTAAACTAAATTGATATGATGACTAATTTGGGGTTAAGGTAAGGGTTATTAAAGCATACACCCGTAGACAAACCAAGTTGCCTGGTGAAATTCCCTGTTTGGAGGACCAAACACTTAGGGATACCTAACTTACCAACCTTGCATGTCAAACACTAGGAAATGATTACTATTATTAGGATTACTGCGTTAAAAGCTTATGGGGAACACACATACCCTAGTTTCCATCTTATATTAATTTCTCAAACTGTTAATCTTGCTTACTGGTTACTTATTGATTTAAATCAATAATCTGTTACTTGTTTACAATAACCCTCTTTTTACATTTCTCATAAATAATTTGACTAAAAAGATATAATTGTGAGTTCAGTTTAAGTCTAAACCATATTCCTCGTGAGATCGACCCCAACCTACATGTTGGGTTCTTTATTTGACAACGATCGCTTATACTTCTTTAGGGAGGTGTAAGTTGAGCTTATCAAATTTTGGCGCCACTACCGAGGAATTTGGCTTTTAGATTAAGTTTAACTACATTATTGAACTTTAGTCAAGTATTTCCTTATTTTACGTTTTGTTTTCTTTTTGTTATCTACAGGTTTCAACTCTAGTGTATGCCAAGTACACAGAGTCGAGGTGAACCCTTGACCCCCTACGATCCTGAACTGGGAAGAACTATGAGGAAAATGAATAATCTAGGGGTACACAATAATCCAATCAGAGCGGGCCACAAATATGAAGTTGAATTGCAGCCTCCTGGGGTTGTTGATGCGCCCGCTCATTTATGGTGGTAATGCAGAAAGGGTGCAGAATCCGCCAGCATTGAGGTTTCGTGATAACTACAGGGTTGACTACAATACAGTTGAATCAGAAGGGCCTATTGTTCTTCCTCCTCTACCTCCGGGGAAAACATTTGTGGTGACCAGCAGTCTTATGCAAATGCTTACAACAAGAGGGTTATTTTCTGGTCTAGCTTCGAAAGATCCATAGGGTCACATGGATAAATTGAAAAGTGTATGTAAGAGTTGTGTGGGATGACTAGAATTGAATATGAATGTCATATGCTTGAGAGTTTTCCCTCTGTCATTGACTGGTGATGCTGCAGTGTGGTTTTCAGAGCTATCATACAATTCGATTCATACATGGGACCAATTGCATAAGGTGTTCATGGCGAAGTATTTTCTAGTGTCTAAGAAGTTAAATCAGAAGGATAAACTGAATAATTTCCTAGCACTACCTACAGAGTCCGTAAGCAGTTTATGGGATAAGTTCACTGCGTTCATAAGAAGTGTTCTGAATCACCGCATAGGTGATGAGTCACTGAAGGAGTACTTCTACAAAGGTCAGGATGATAATGGAAAGGTTGTGCTTGATACTATTGCTGAAGGATCATATGGTGAGTGCACTTTTGAGGAGATCGCTGAAAAAGTAGAGAAAATTTCCTGAAACAATTAGGCATGGAACACTAGAAAGGAAAATACTGGTAGAAGCATGTTCGCGGTCCAAACTGCACCAAATCAAGGGAATAATGACATTTATGAAGAGATGGCTCAAATGAGGACAAAACTGGGCTTGGTATTGAAACACGTGAGTGGAAATATAGAAAAGGTGAATGCGGTAAATTATATAACTAGAGCTCCACCACCGCCATTTGAGGAATGTTACTATGAGGAGGATGCAAACTTAGTGAATGATCAGATGGAGGGTTTTCGAACCAACTCCCAAGGTTCCAATACGGATAATTGGCGCCAAGGTAACGGAAACCAAGGTCATAACTATGGCAACTAGAAATGAGAGAGAAACTATGTCCGATATGAGAACTACAATCGTGATAACAACTACAACTAGAACAACTATGGAAACATGAATGAGAGAAGTAGGTGTTATGTCCACCTGGTAATAGAGAATCTGGTAATAGAGAGGTTGGTAGTAGTATGTCACGCATTGAAGATATGATTCAAAAGATGATGAAGAGGTTTGATGCAACTGATGAGAATGTGAAAGAGATGCGAAATAACTTGTCTGGAATCGGTCAAAAAGTTGATGCCCATGCAGTGTCAATCAAGCAACTTGAGCAGTAGTTTAGTCAGTTGTCCACTACTGTGAACCCACATTGTCCTGACACACTTCCTAGCAACACCATCCAAAATCTGAAGAATTATAGGCATTGTATGATAATCATTACTCACGAAGGTAAATGGACCATTGATCCCCTTATGCCGTCTAAGGTTTAAAGTATGGTAGAAAAATATGCGGATGAGATTGAGGTTACTGGAGAGTTGAAAGATGCAACAGAGAAGGAATCAGAGGTGACCCAAAAAGTTGTTCCCATGCCTAAACCTCCACCTCCATTCCCACATAGATTGGTGAAAAAGATCGAAGAAGGAAAATACCGCAGGTTCATAACTATGTTGAAACAACTTTCCATAAATGTTCCATTGATAGAAGCTTTGGAGCAAATGCCTGGGTATGCAAAATTCATGAAGGACTTGGTGACCAAAAAGAGGGCTGTCAATTTTGAGGATGAAGAAAGGTTACAACATTGTAGTGCTATTGCTACTAGGTCACTTGTGTAAAAGAAAGAGGATCCTAGAGCCTTCACTATTCCTTGTACCATCTGTATGTTGCACTTTGTGAAGGCTCTATGTGATTTGGGTGCCTGCATTAATCTGATGCCATTGTCGATTTATAAGAAGTTGGGTTTAAGAGCTCCAAAGCTGACTGCGATGCGTTTACTTATGGCTGATAGAACTGTGAAGAGGCCCATTGGAGTGTTGCAAGATGTCCTTGTGAAAGTAGAGTCATTCATCTTTACGGCGTACTTTGTGATCTTAGATTGTGAGATTGGTTTTGAGGTTCTCATCATCTTAGGGTGACCAATTCTTGCTATTGGGCGCGTTGATTGATATGGAGAGAGGGCAGATGAAGTTCCGATTAAACAATGAGGAGGTAACTTTTAACATCTATAGGTCTATGAAATATGAAAGTGATCATAAATCAGTATCTATGGTGAATCACATTATGGGGAAAGAATATGAGGTATCCATTAAGGAAAGGTTAGGTGTTGATGCACTAGCAGCGGTGATGATGAACTTTGACAGTGATGGTATTAATGAGTATGATGAGCTAGTTGTGCACTTGATAGGTTCGAGTTTTATTCCAAACCAAAAAGATAGGAGTTAGATATGAAGAATTGAGACTCCCCACCTGCAAAACCGTCTGTAGATGAGCCTCCAAAATTGGAACTCAAGTCTCTACCATCACACTTGAGGTATGTATTCTTAGGGAAAGATAGCACGTTGCATGTGATCATTGCTGCTGACTTGAGTGAAGGGAAAATAGAGGTCGTGGTATCGGTACTGAAGTGGTTTAAGAGGGCTATTGGATGGACTATTGTGGACATTATAGGGATTTCACCGGGCATTTGTTCTCACAAAATCCAACTTACGCTGTACAATAAGCCAAGTATTGAGCACCAAAGGAGACTAAATCCCCCTATGCAAGAGGTAGTGAAAAAGGAAATTATTAAATGGTTGGATGTTGGAGTCATATACACCATTGCAGATAATAGTTGGGTCTGTCATATTCAGTGTGTACCTAAGAAAGGTGGGATCACTGTTGTTTCTAATGTGAAAAACAAGTTGGTTCCAATGAGGCTAGTGACTGGATGAAGAGTATGCATAGATTACCGCAAGCTAAATGCCCGTAGAGAAAAAGATCACTTTCCAATGCCTTTCATGGACCAGATGCTGGATCGTCTTGCTGGTAAGGGTTGGTATTGTTTTCTAGATGGGTACTTGGGCTACAATCAAATCTCCATCGCACCAGAAGATTAAGAGAAGACCACCTTCACTTGTCCATATGGGACTTTTGCCTTCAAAAGGATGCCATTTGGGTTTTGTAATGCTCCATCGACTTTCAGAGGTGCATGATTGTTGCTCCCCAGTATAAACGCAAGTGTACGTGGTCGCGCAAGTAATATAGATTCTTTAAGAAACGAGTTTTCGTTCCCAAGGGAATTATGATCAATTTATATTCACTTAATTCTACAATTAAAAGTAAAAAGTAATCTTTTTGAGAGTTGATGATTTATTGTTTATCTACTAATAATTATGCACTAATTGAAAATAACTAATTATGAACGACTTTGATATGAAGTTTCAAGCAAGTTTAAAGCAATTCCAGGGCTGTAGCATATACTGAATATCATGTATCATATTATTGGCATAAAATTAATTTCAGTTGTCAAGTTACTGGTTTATAGGGTTAATTATATGAGTCGGGCTATACACCTCTCGTCGCCTACCCCAATTAGCTACCTAACTACATCTTTGAGCGAGGATAAATAGACTAATTGGCAAACATTTATATATCATCCTATTTTGTAACCAAGCGAGTTGTTCGTCCGGGCGTCACTCATGAACACAAATCACCTCGACTTAACAGGTCGATCAAGCTCTCTATATTCTCTGGTCTATCTAACCTCTCCTCTCCCTATTTTAAGGTTAAACAATAGATTTATCTCTAGATGGCCAGTCAAGGAATACTAAAACAAGAATATAGAAGTAACTTATAATGACAACCAAGAATTAATTCATAAAGCCTTTAATAATCAACATTCGATTCGTAGCTACAGCCCCAGAACTAGGGTGTTTAGCTACTCATGCTATTAGAAAACAAGAAAATACAATAGTTCGTGCAGTTTCCCAGAAAATAGAAGAGTTTAGAAGATCCACACCTATTACAAACTTGAATTCTTGCTCTTGCACACTAAATTAAAATTCGAACCCTTACTAATGAATCCTAGGGGTCTATTTATAATAATTAGAAAAACTAAGACCCAATCCTAAACCAGAAAGGAGTCCTATTTAGTTGTATTTTCGCTGGAAAAGTCGGCATCATGGTGGGGAGCCGCGCCTGAAACTTGCCTCTGAAGTTTCCTCCTTGGCGCGTCGTGCCTCTCAGCGCGCCTGAGAGGCGTCTCTGACTATTTGGCCCAGGCGCGTTGTGCCTCTCAGAGTACCTCAGAGGCGTCTCTGAATGTTGGCCCTTGGCGCCTAGCAGTGTGCCTGGCCTTGGGGTCTTCATCCTTGGCCGCTTTTCATGCTCTTTTACACCTCTTTTCTTCAAGTTGACTCCAATTACCTTGAGAGTTCTTGAAACAACTAATCATGTGTGTAAGTGTACAATCATCACAAGTTACACCAAAAATTAAGCTAATGACTAGAGATCATCCTTCAATCTAATGGACTTATGGGCAAATATTGACAACTTAGGCATATAAACATGCCTAAGATCACCACCCCACACTTCGAACTTTGTTTGTCCTCAAACAATTTCTAGACTATCAACTCTTTTTCACAACCCTTGGACTTGTCAACCCACCTCAAAATCAATCAAACATGTTTAATCATGATCTTGTAGTTCACAATGGGTGCAACAATTCACACATTTACACCAAGTATAACACATGCTCAAGAATGACCCTTTTATTATTATTTTCGGGCTACTGCAAACTCATACAAACACATCAATTAGATAATCTTATACATGCCATGAATGCCCTCACTTGTTCTTGGTTAGTAAAGCCTTTAACTCAAACAACTTGCAATATCAACAAGGCTTATTTTTCAAATAATCAACTCAACCTCACAAAAGAAGTTCTTACTTTTCTCAACATACCATAAGCTTGCCAATAGTGTATTATTACTTTCGCACATATTTCTCAAGGAATCAAGAGGACTTTCATTAGGTTGTAACGTCGGCTTAAGGTAAGGGAAGGAATATTTAAGAATCATTTTAGTGACTACTCCTCCCTAATGCACATGCCATTATTTTGCCAACAATTTTCTTTATAGCTCTTCTTTCCTCCTAGTACACACTTCATGACTATTTACCCTTTTTTTGTTGCTCCATATTTGCCCTTTATTTCTTTTTCATCATATTTTTTTTTTCATGCCTTTGCACTAGCCACCCAAACTCTAGATTTTTAACATCCAAGTAAGGTACACATTATCCTTGATAGGATCAAGGCCAATGTTTCAAGCATAATTCTAAATTAGCCACCCTCAATTTTAGTCGAGGTGCACATTGCTGCTAAGGACCAGGGCCAAAATAGAATTTCCTTTTTTTCACACAATGTAGCCATTCACCCTTAGCTATATCAACCAACATTTTCCAACCCTTCTTCTCAACATAGTGCATTAAGGATTTTTCATAGGATAAAAAAAACTTGGTATCAAACAACGAGTTTCGGCTAATCATGTGGTTTATTAATAAACAAGGCTAAAGGTTCAATGGGGCTTCACTAGGGATGATTTCAATGGTAGGCATACAAGTAGAGTTAAGAATTGGCTATTTTAAAGAAGCGCCTCAATCACATTCCTTAAGTCATACAAACTACTAATTCAACACACACAAGGCAAGTTCTAGATATCAAGTTAAGAAAGAACCAATCAATTCTCACCACACATGGCATTATGACACATATAAGGATATATCAACCAACATGCTCCTACAACTTGCATTACGGTATCATTACATAATTAAGCCCATTTCCAATTTTTTATTTTGAGTCAAAACTAAGAACACATGCTTGCTACAAGGTCAACAATCTATTTCATTCTTCCAAATATGACTACCCATGACGTTTGACTAACTTATTCGGACTTAGCTTCAAAAGACCAAGGTTGGTTTCTCAATCCTACTCTATGTGACTAATTTTTCCCTTAAGACGGTCGTCATCCATCCATAATTGGAAATTGTCACTCCTATGACGGCTCTGAGACTTAATAAAGCAATAAACTAGTCCTAGTCGGTTCAAAGGGACAATCCCAGTAAAAGTACCAAAAACAAACATTGAGGAACCCAAAATAAAAGAAATTTTAAAAATTTGAATTAAAACTACCACTAGACTCGATAAAGCAGTAAACAACTATATACAACAGAGACATATTACCCCACCCCACACTTTAAAAATAAGCACTGCCCTCAGTGCACAATTAAAGCAAAGTCTAGAGTTAGGAATACTCCCTCGGGCCTCTAGGTCTCGTCGTCACCATGATCAAACACCATCAAGGTATTCGCACCCACATCCGTAGCATCATCCTCCTCATCATCCATAGCCTCGTCAGCAGTAGCCTTATCATAATCCAAAGGCTCTAAGAATGCGGGACCAGTCCTGCATAAGAATGCTGCATTCTCGGTCAAGGGATAGCGCTCCGCCATGGTCTCCATCTCCTCATCTGAAATTGGACGGCCACCTATCCGTAGCGGCAATTCTTCCATCCCAAACATTCTCGCCATGACACTATCATCACGGGCTTGCCTCTCTGGGGCAGACAAGACATGTCCATGAGATGTGTCTAGCACCTTGGTGCGGGTCACATCAACTCATTCACAAATTTGTCTCCCATATACTTCGCCTCTTGTTGACATGTGAACCATTCCCATCCATACCTTTGCACAACCTTTTTGCCGAGTTTTTGTACCGGTTCCCAGAAGTTTCGCCCTTTCTATTCCGCTTGGAACCCGCCATATTTTTGGCTTTTGGGGCCATGACCACCTGTAAGAGAAGAAAACAATGGAGAAAAGAAAAAAAATTAGAAAGAAAATTTTGGCGGGGGTAGGGGCGCTAGCAGTGGGTAGTGGTGAGGGGAAGAAGAAAAAGAAAAATTTGTGGAGTGAGAGATAGGAATTTGGAGAGAAGTAAAGTTTGGAGTTGTGGGTGTGGAGGTTTGTGAGGATGAAAATGTGAGAAGAAAATAATGGGTGGGGAAGTGGAGAGTTTAAAGGTGGTGGTGGGGAAGAAGAAAGGTTTAGGTGTGAGTTTAATGGAGGAAGGAGAAGAGTTTGTTTTGGTTAATGGAGGATTGTTAATGGGGGAAATTGTGAATTTGAAGAGGGAAGATGAGAGGAGTTGGAGAGTATTTGGGGGTTGGGTCGGGTGATTTTGAGAGAATTAGGAGAAGAGTGAGAGTTTTTAGGGATTTTAGGGGTGGGTCGGGCGATTTCCAGGTCGAAACCTATCACGACCCGAGAGCACCCCCTAGTCGTAACACAGCGTACTTGACCCTCGAAGGGGTCGCATACAAACCCTTAGCATTATCATATCATAAGATCGTAGAAAAGTAGGGAGAATTTAAAACTTTCTTTAAAGCATAATGTCAAAAACATTTCATAAAAGCGGAAGTCTTTCTAACATCTTTGTCTCAAACCATCTATGAACAACATGAATAAAAGTCTTGGGACGCAGCCCACATAAAGTCTAAAACATAAGAAAGGACATGAATGAAACAAAAGGGGTTTGTCCTCGAAGCTATGAGGACTCACCAATCTTCAATCTTCTTGCATTTAGAAACCTATCCTCCAAGCAACTCAATCTCCCAACACCCTACATTTGATTAGAATGTAGGCAATATGCGTTAGTACAAAATGTACCAAGTATGAAAGCTAACATACCAACATAAAACATCTCAAAGGGATTAGTCAACATAAGACATAATCATAAGAGACAATAACATAATCATAACATAAACTCCAACATAAGCATCATATCATAACAATTCATCAAAAGACGTAC
>JAJOOO010012703.1:0-23910 GCA_029582685.1 Solanum piurae
TATATATATATATATATATATATATATATATATATATATATTGAAAAAATAAGTATTGATATAACCTTATAATGATCAATTTTAATGCATGATCACCAAATGTAAGGGATGAGAGACATACTCTCAAGTAAAAAAAGAGAATTAATTGAGCTTGGACTAATCGAAAAATCCAATAAAAGCGAACCCAAAAAGTTAGCTCGTGAGGATATTGATATTAATTATAGTGCTTACAAGACATATTCTCAAGTAAAAGAAGAGAATTAATTGAGCTTGGACTAATCGAAAAATCCAATAAAAGCGAACTCAAAAAGTTAGCTCATGAGGATATTGATTTTAAGTGCTGACATGCTCATTGATAATCCACCATCCTCCTCCTCCTCCTGTTGTTGTTTCTACAAGCTCAAGGAGAAATGAGGAATCAATTTCTTCCATAGTAAATACTGCACCACTTGTTGTTGGTGATCAAGTTTCGAATCAACACACTCTTCCTCTACCTCTATATCTACCTCTTCCCCTTCCAGTACTACTACTCGATATGTTGTGTTGATTCAAAACTTGATCATCATCAACAAGTAGTGTAGCATTTACGATGGAAGAAATTGATTTCTCCATTCTCCTTAAACTTGTAGCAACAACAACAGGAGGAGGTGGTGGTGGTGATGGTAGAGTATCAATGAGCATTTCAGGACTTTTATTGATATCAATATCCTCATGAGCTAACTTTTTGGGTTCGCCTTTTTTGAATTTTTTTATTAGTCCACGCTCAATAAATTCTCTTCTTTTACTTGACACTATGTCTCAGATCCCTTGCACTTGGTGATCAGGCCTAAAAATTAAGCATTATATGAAGTTATATCAAAAAAAATTCACACAGATATATATGTACAAAGAACGAAATTACAGTTCTGTCTACTTATTTGACATAAACCTAGAGTCAAAATCTTGTACTTGTATTTGAAAATTTACTTATAATATGTACTTCATTTATCTCAAATTATGTGAGAAGGTATGGAGTACGGAGATTAAAACATCTTAGTTTGACTAGGAATTTGGCTATATATTCTTCAATTTTTTAAAATAAAAATGTATACACAAAAAGTTCTACAAATCAACATTTTAAAATAAATTGTTTGACTCCTCAAATAGTAACACTTTAACATATAATAGGATGAACAGAGTATAAATAATGAACCCATATAACATGAACCAAATGGAAAAATAAAGCCAATATCAAGCGGCAATGGCCGTTTTACATTTTGTAAAAGAGTGGTGTCTAGGTCAATTTCGATTCAACCTTAACTTGTTTTATTAAGTACATGTTATTTTTCTTCAACACATGAATAAAGAGAACCCTAATCACCATAGACATTTAGAAGAATAATCTAGAGTTGCATTAGAAATGTATTTTTGTTCTTACAATTTAAGCCTATAGTCAACATAAGAAAGTCAAAATACTTATTTTCACTATTGATTCGGGTACAAATTCTTCAAATCTTATTTAAATAATTACATATTTGAAAAATATTGTTAGTCAAAATAAAGAATTTTTCAAAAAAAAATTAGAATTTTTTTTTGTGAAAACTATAGTCAAAGAAAAAAATTGTTTGACTCTCTAAACAATAACACCTTCACATAAAATAGGACAAAGGAACTATATAACTCTCTCTGTTCCACGTTATCTGATACAATTTTCATTCCTTTTCAAATAAAATTATTTGAAGTAAAAAAAAAAAAAAAGATATAAATCACAATATATAATAATTCAAAATATTTAAAAGACTATAAAAATTTGAAATTAGAGGATATACCTGATTTTTTGCTAGGGGGAACACCTAAATTTGTATTGCATTCTGGACAAACTTTCAATTTCTCATCTTTTACCTTCCTCATTATGCAATTTTGCAAACTGTAAAAAAATATTAAACATAAATTAATCAAATTCCAATTAAAAAAATTGATATATAATAAAAAATAAATCACCAAAAAGTTATATATAATGAATTAAGAAATAAAAAGTGAAAAGAAAGAAAAGAGAAAAATGTTGAACCATAATGCAAAACTCACCTCTTTTATGTTGTTCATCTTATATTCCTAAGATAATTAGCATAAAAACTTTGAAGAACTTGATAAGAAACAACAAAGTTTAAAGAGTATTTTTAAAACTAAAAAATTGAAATGAGTAGAGAAAATAGAATCAGAACCAGATTAGAAACAATATACAAAATATTTTTCTTAAATAATAAAATCGAGCCCACTGAATGCACACTGTCCCCTTAAGGAAACTATTCCCCTCAAATACCCGAGGTTAATGGAATATATCCTCCCAGGATAGAACGATCTTATTCACCGGTGTATCCGCACCTAAATTCACGGTTTCAGCGAATTACTCAACGGCAATAAAGTACACGTAGAATACTAGATTTAGTAGTAGTAGAAGAAGTCCAGAAAATTGGTTCTTTTAAAATGAGAGGAAATCCCTCAATTTATAGAAAACAAAGAGTAGTGTGAAAATGTTCTTATTATGCCTTACCGGAAAGGTCACAACCCTTTGGAAAAGTCTCAATCATTCGAAAAGGTCACAACCTTTCATAAAAGTCACAACTTTTCATAAAAGTCACAACTTTTCATAAAAGTCACAACTTTTCATAAAAGTCACAACTTTTCATAAAAATCGCAACTCTTCATAAACGTCGCAACTCTTCATTTTCCATTCACACCTTTTAAAACCCAACAATCCCCTACATGAATGGGGAATGACTCCAAGACAAAGAAACGGACAAGTATTTACTTTACAAGCAAGAATTAAATGCATCTAGATAAGTAGGTTTCCCTTTAAACTTTCCGTAGTGAACATATGTCGGATATACTTGGTCAATCAGTAGATTTTATATCTTTGAACAGTCAAGCTTTGGTGTATACCTAGGCAACCATATGTCACACAATCAACCCTTTACCGTTTATGGTTTATATAGTTGTATTCGTTTCAGCCATGAATACCTCCTGGTTTCATGAATGTATAGAGAGATAGGTTTTTGACAATCATCCTCTTTGAAGCGGCTTACACTTCACACTCACATAGGTGATTTCTAACCGTGTTATCGCGTAGATACACTATTCGGTCAAATTTGACAAACTTAGCAAATCATTAAAAACTTTAAGTTTTATTAACTCATTAACAAGACTTAATATTGTATCCTTGTTCCTGATCATTGTCTTCATCATGAGAATGGATTAAGTTGGTTGACAATGCCAAACCGTCAGTCACAACTTTGTTTTTTTCCTTGAACCTAGCTCTTGGGATCTCCAGTCTGCTAGGTAGAGTTACCGTCATGATGACTTGTTCTAAGCCGTAAACCCATTCACTTAGATGATCTTTCAACTTTCTCTCTAGTTAGGCCTTTTTGTAAGTGGATCCAACACATTATCCTTTGACTTTACAGAGTCAATTGTGATAATTCCACTAGAGAGTAGTTTTCTAACGGAATTATGTCTATGTCTTATATGATGAGACTTTCCATTATACATCATGCTTCATGCCCTATCTATTGCATCTTGACTATCAAAGTGTATACATACTGATGCTAAAGATTTGGGCCAAAAGAGAATATCTATCAAGAAATTCCAGTCTTTCAACTTATTTACCAGTCTTATCTAGAGCACGTAGCTTAGAGATCATTGTAGAGCTAGCGATACATATCATTTTGGAAGATTTCCAAGAGACTTCTCCTCCACCAAGAGTAAATACATATCCACTCATGCATTTTACTTCATTTGATCCCGGTGATCCAATTTGCATCACTATATCCTTTAAATACTGTTGGATATTGTTATAATGCAAGACATAGTTTTGAGATTGTTTTAAATATCCCAAAACTCTTTTCATTGTCATCCAATGAGTTCAATTAGGATCACTTGTAAATCGACTCAGTTCATTAATACCACATGTAATATCTGATCACGCACACTTCGTGATACACATCATACTTCCCAATACTCTAGCACAATCCAATTGTGAGTAACTTTCGTTTTCACTCTTTTGAAATGCAAAGCTCACATTTATTGGAGTCTTGACAATATTGAAATCTAAATATTTTAACTAGTCAAGTACCTTTTCAATGCAATGAGACCATGACAATGCTAAACATTATGGAGTTCTAAGGATTCTTATACCTAAGATCGCATCAACAACTCCAAGATCTTTCATATCAAACTTGCTTTCTAGCATACGTTTAGTAGCATTTATGTCATTAGTGTCTCTACTGATTATCAACATGTCATCAATATACAAACAAACAATGACCTTGTGATTTTAATGTAAACACATTTATCACTTTCATCATTCTTAAATTCATTTGCCAACATCGTTTGGTCAAGTTTCTTATGTCATTGTTTGGGTGCTTGTTTTAGTTCATAAAGTTACTTAACAAGTTAACACACTTTCTTTTCTTTACCAGGAACCTCAAAATCCTCGGTCTGTTCCATGTAAATTTCTTCCTCTAATTCTCCATTTAAGAAAGTTATTTTCACATTCATTTGATGAATTTGGAGGTCATATACCACAGCTTACACAATTAACATCCAAATGAATGTAATTCTAGTTACTGACGAGTATTGTCGAAAAGATCAAGACCTTGTTTTTATCTAAAGCCTTTGACAAAAAGCCTTGCTTTATATTTGTCAACAGTTCCATCGACTTTTATTTTTCGTTCTGAAGATTCACTTTGAATTCAAAGGTTTATTTTCTGGAGGAAGATCAACCAACTTCCAATAAGATTGCTCAAGATTGAACCAATCTGACTATTGACACCATTTTTTCAAAAGGATAAGTCCACATACGACATAGGAAATGTTACAAAATCAGATCCAAAGGTAGTAGATGTCCTTTGACATTTATTACGCGTCTGAATCTCTTTATTAAGTACATTCTCATTTTGTTCTTTCCAAGGACTTTTAGACCTCTCACTAGACTACTAAAGTCTAATTTTACAGTCCACAGTTCTTAGGTCCTATTTTATTTTAATCCTTTTAGGAATAGGTACTTGGACTTTGGCTAGACACCCCCACACTTCGAAATATTTCAAGTTGGATTTCCTTCCTTTTCATTTCTTATATGGAATAGATTGTGTCCTGAACAAATAAAAAATTTATTGCTTTTTTTTGGAAAGACGAACCTTTTTTTTGTCGTACCCTTTTGCTGTAAGGATAGATTCTCCACGCAAGTGTTGTGGTAAACCTAAACTTAAAAGTAATGTAGCCATCATTTCCTTCAAAATTTGATTATTTTTTTTTCATTTTTCAATTCCAATAGATTGAGGTGAATAGGAAATTTCCAAACATATTTAAGCAAAAGCAGACTTATACTCTCCATCCCTATCACTTTTTATCTTTTTTCCAACTGATTTTTAACTTCAATATTATATTATCTAGACGTTTCTATTGCTGCATCCTTACCATTCAAGCAAATAGATATAGTCGTTTCTAATGCAATTGTCAATGAAATTTATGAGATACTTTTTCCCACCACAAGATGGTGTTGACTTCATATCATAAATATCAGTGTAAATCAACTCTAAGGGATTAGAATTCCTTTCAACAGATTTATAAGAATGATCAGCATACTTAGATTCCACACAAACTTGACATTTTTATTTATTGCACTCAAAGTTAGACAAAACTTCTAAGTTGATCAGTTGTCCTTGCAAGGTTTTGTAATTGACATATCGCAAGTGTTCATGTAACAAACAGTTTAACTCAAGCAAGTAAGAACAAATAAATATATTGAGTTTGAAAAGCTCTCCGCGAGGTAGATTTTTCTCACAAATATGTGTTCCTATTTCTTACAATTTTGTGTGATACAAACATTTTTAGAATCATCACCTTGTCAAATGTCCTTTTCGGAAGGACATTTCCATAACTTTCAATTTGATTGTTATACCCATGAACAAAGTTTCATCGGGTCCAATAAAGGCAATATAGTCTAAATGCTTCTTTTACAAAACATGATAAATGACTATTCACCAATATTCATGTCTATACAAATAGTTATATTTAATAGACATATCTTTTCATGAAAAATCACAATATTTTAAGTGACACTTTTTCATAAAAGACTCAAATATTTTGAACAAGTATACATATAATTTGGTAGTTTCATACTAGTCATACCATATACTAGTAAAAGAGAATCTCAACGACCACAATATCAAATATACTCCAAGAATTTTGTGGGTCTAACATAATACAAAAGTATCATCGAATTTCATATCTTGTGATCCAAATTTAAATTAGACACTAAGTCTAATTTTATCTTTGTCATAAGCAAAGAACCCCCACATTTTAAATATCAGCATCAAACCTCTTTTGGAAATATTATTCTACGAAAGAGTTATAGTGCTTCAATTCTCTTTGACTATCTTTACATAGTGTCAGAGTTCATCTCAGAGGCACCTATTGCAGACACAAAATCACATATTTTAAGTCACTGGTCTTTTTTCTATCACAATTAGACATACCACTTGACTTATTAGATGAAGTTTTCATATTCTTCAAACCAATTGCATAGTCTTATTTATCCAAAGTAGAAAACTACAAAAGTTTTTACTCTACAAAAATCAACCACAATCAAATTCACAAGGGGTACAAAACTACAAAAGTTTTTTTTTCTCCAAACAGAATAACACATATTCTTAGATTATTACATAGAAATGTTTTTCTTTTCAAGTAGTCTTCCAACTATAACATTTTGACATACTAGTTTATCAAACAAAAATTTTCATCTCTCATTCTGCAAACTAAACCCTTAAGTAAATTATTCCCCTCAAGTACTCGAGGTTAATGGAACATATCCTCCCAGGATAGAATGATCTTACTCACCGGTGTATCGGTACCTAAAACCACAATGTCAGCGAACCACTCAACGACAATAAAGTACACTCAGAATACTAGATTTAGTAGTAATAGAAGAAGTCCAGAAAATTGGTTCTTTTAAAATGAGAGGAAATCCCTCAATTTATAGAAAACAAAGGGTAGTGTGAAAAAGTTCTTCTTGTGCCTTACCGGAAAGGTCACAACCCTTTGGAAAAGTCTCAATCATTTGGAAAGGTCACAACATTTCATAAAAGTCACAACTTTTCATAAAAGTCACAACTCTTCATAAAAGTCGCAACTTTTCATAAAAGTCACAACTCTTCATAAACGTCGCAACTCTTTATTTTCCATTCACACCTTTTAAAACCCAATATTTTAATCATAAAATCCCAAATTAATAAGACATAAAAATATAGTATTGTTAATGACTAGGGCCAAATGCCATAAATTGATCATACAAGAATGAAATAAACAAATAAATAAATAGTTTAATCTAAAATAATAATGAACCCCCAAAAAGTTACATTCTAATTAATCTTTTAAAAAACATTGGAGAGAACGGAAAAAAATAATTCAAGATTGTGAAATGACAAGAACAAATTATTTACCAAAATCACCGATTTTTTTTAGAAAAAGGAAACCCAAAAATTACAACAACCACCTTCATCAACAATCTCACAAAGTAGGTTTGAAGATATCGACCGCAGACGACAGATATTGAAAGATTGTTTCGATAACTCCGCCTTGATGAGCAATAAAATAAACATCGGAAAGAACGTAACAAAGAAAATCTAAACTCCAAGATCATGAAATCACAAGAACAAATAATTTATCAACATCCCTCAAAAATAAACCCCCCAAAAATGAAGTTAATTAAAATGATTTAAATTTTCTCACATCTATGACAACATTCTTTAATAATTGTGACATCTTTGCATAGCATTTTGTAAATTCCACATGTCAAAACACTCTTCATCCTAGGTTGCCGTTTATCAAAATCAGTCATATTCTTTTATACATTGCAAAAAAGAAAAAATTAATAAAAAGGAAACCAAAATCAAATATTCTTTTCCTTAATTATAAACATATTACATTCCATTATTTGCATGCAAACCATATAATATTAAAAAATCATACCAAGAGAAAAAATAACACAAAAAAAGTACCTTGGTTTCTTGATTCTTGATTTAGTTTGTATAAAGGAACAAAGAAAGAAACTAACAAAAATTTAAAGAAGTTTGAATTTTTTTGGACTGTATTAATTTGAATAATTAATGTGTGAAGAGGTATTTTGAATTATAAAAAATAATGATAATATATGGACAAAATTGGATGATAATAATAGTAAAACTCAACTATTTCTTCCATGACTTTTAATATCATGATTGATACAAGAAAACTCCACCCTTTAAATTCAGAGAAGATCTGGGCTTTTCTTTTTTCTTGTTTGTTTTACTTTATTCGGGTTGTGTTTGGGTCAACTTGCGTACTACTTAATTTTTTCGTTGAGTATATGCAACTTCTTATCAACACGTGTAGCAGGTAATCTTAGATTGAGGCGAATCTATGATTTCAAGTTTATGAATTTCTATAGTTACTCAAAATTGTGATAAGTGAGTCATGGAATGATTATTTTTAAAATTACCTTGATAACAAGGTGAAATAAAAATATAAATAAATAATTTTTACATATATCTACCAATGACAAGTTTCCATCTCGATACTATATATTTTGTCTTACTTGTCATAATTTACTTAAATAATGAAAACTGAAAAATATCCCTAAAGTATATAAATAACTTAAATTATACTATTGAATGAATAAACAATAAATCTCATAAATATTTTTAAAATTAAAAAATATCCCTAAAGTATATATACAACTTAAATTATTCCATTGGATGGAAAATTTCGAAGTATATGTATGGTGATATCCCATTATATAATTGATATAATTGAATCTGATGTAATAGTGGCAACTGTAGATCATCCAAAAGGGTTCAAATTTAGTGTCCGTTTGGATTGACTTATTTTAGGTGTTGTTAAGCCAAAATAGCTTTTAAGCAGTTTTGAAGTGTTTGGGTAAAGTTAAAATGTGCTTATAAGCACTTATTTTAAAGCCAAAATAACAAAAATAAGCCAAAAGCCACAAGTTAGAAATCCTAACTTATGGCTTTTGGCTTATAAGTCATAAGCCAAAAGCCAATCCAAACAGGCCCT
The DNA here is from genome assembly GCA_029582685.1 of Solanum piurae. NCBI lineage: Eukaryota > Viridiplantae > Streptophyta > Magnoliopsida > Solanales > Solanaceae > Solanum > Solanum piurae. The sequence goes on from JAJOOO010012703.1 coordinate 9,088, forward strand.
TAGATGAGATGGAATTACTAGATTACTTTTTTCATGTAGGAAATTGAATTATGACAAAGTAGTAGTACCAAATAAACATATGCTTAATGTACATCAGATATAATGATTATGTTATGTCTAATGATGTTTACCTCTTGTAAATTATCATATATTATAACTTCATGTAAAATGGGAATTTAGACATAGAACACGTGCTTTAATCTAAGGTGAAAAATTATATTTCCTTGTTCTTTACAACTTATAAAATATCCTTTTAAATACTTTAACTTTTAATTTTCTTTGACTATATCGGAATAGTTTAAACCTTGTCTCTCATACTTCAATTAACAATTGTAAACTTGTAATATAACGATTAAATACTAGTTTTGAGACTTACAATAGTTCTTCTTAGCGTAGGTGGATCGTTTGCAGCAATCACGACTTGAATTACTAGTTGTTAGGAATCCTCACTTGACTAGATAAATTTCCTAGTTCCACAACCAAAAAATCATTGAGTGTTGTAGAGATAACTCTCGCCGTTCTCTAAGAGATTTAGAGTTGTTTTTCAACCCCCGTAATGACATTTATTAGGTTAACTAATGGGCTGACTCATTTAGGTAACAACCTTTATGAATGTATTAGGCCCAAGAGATATTTTTTCTATGGGAAACTGCATAAATGAGCCACAAGACACAAAATAATTACAATTTCATAACCCAACCCAAACTAATTCAGCAAATGCCCATTGACCCAAAACAAATTGCAGCCCATAACCCCTTTTAGTTTATGCCGAATTTCCCTCTATCCCACTTTAAATTTAGGCCCAATTTTCCCCAACCCAAAGCGTTTAGACCCAAAATGGACAATACTACTAACGAGTTGAACCGTTACAAATGGTATCAGAGCTTCTCTTTTGTCAACCTTGTCAATGTGGACCAGAGTTCAACTACGTTTACGCAAATTCTGGTAAGGCAAGAAAAACCTCAGAGCCAAGTCTAGAAAAATCCCATGTGGTGGGGAAAATATTTGCAAGGAGGCTGAGTCCATAAATGGGGTGTATGTGACACCCAATCTAAAGATAAAAAGTTCTACATTGGCAAAGCACATGAGAGAGATTGAGTATATAAGTAAGCAGGCCTTACAAACTAGTAACAAGTTTTACAGTCGTGTAAGTCTAGGCCTAAAGCGGATAATATCACTAACGGGCTATGTCATTACATATTCACGGGCTAACACACATGAAAACTGAGAAAATTGCTTAATTCATGTAAAATAGATCCTAAATGCCCAAAATATATGCAAAAAATGGTGAGGCTTAACCTACTGCTCCCCCAACTCCCTACGGAAGGTTCCGTAAAGGATTTGTAAAAAATTATCTGAAAGCCATATCACCAAAATATTCATGGGCTAACACACACAAAAAATTGAGAAAATTTTCTAATTCCTATAAAATGGCTCCTAAATGGACAAAATATGTGAAAAAAAGGTGAGGCTTTACATACAACTCCCCCAACTCCCTACGGATGGTTCCATAAAGGTTTTACAAAAAAACTATCCAGAAGTCATTTCACCAAAATATTCATCGGCTAACACACAAAAAATTGAAAAAAATCTCCTAATTTCTATAAAATGGCTCCTAATTGTCCAAAATATATGAAAAAAATAGTGAGGCTTCACGTGCGGCTCCACCAACTCCCTACAGAGGGTTCCGCAAGGATTTTGCAAAAGAATAGTTCAGAAGCCATATCACCAAAATATTTTTTGCTCCCCAATATACACGCAAGTAATATAGTTTCTTTTAGAAACAAGTTTTCGTTCCCAAGGGACTTGTTATCAACTTATATTCAACAACTTAATCTCACAATCAAACAAAAGTAATCGTTTAAAAGAGTTGGATGATTATTAACTACTACTACGAATTAAGCAATAACTAAAAGTAACTAATTGTGAACGACTTTAAAGTGATGTTTCAAGCAAGTAAAAGACAATTCCAAGGCTGCAGTATGCAATGGATCTCATGTACCATAGTTTAGGCAAAGAACTAATTTCGGTTATCAAGTTACTAGTTTACAGGGTTAATTGTATGAGTCGGGTCTCTCGACCTCTAGTCGCCTACTCCAATTAGTTGTTCTAACTACATCGTTGAGCGGGGATAGACATGCCTAATTGGCGAGCATTTATATTTCATCTTGTTTCGTAACTAAGCAAGTTGTTCTTCCGGGTATCACTCCTGAACACACATCAACTTAATGGATGATCGAGCTTTCTATATTCTCTGGTCTATCTATCCTCTCCTCTCTCAATTTTAAGAATATACAATATATTTATCTCTAGATGGCCAGTCAATAAATACTAAAGCAAGAATATAAAAGTAACTTAAATGATAACCAAGAATTAATTCAAAAAGCCTAAATAATCAACATTCAATCCGTAGTTACAGCCCCAGAACTAGGGCGTTTAGTCACTCATAATATTCAAAAACCGTAAAATATAATTGTTGATACGATTTCTAAAACAAAATAGAGTTAGAGAATCAAAACCTATTACAAACTTGAATTCTTGATCTTGCACACCAAAAAGTAGTCGAACCCCCTACAATATAGCCCTAGGGATCTATTTATAGAAGTTAGAAAAAATAGGGTCAAATTCTACTTCAACTAGGAGTCCTATTAAATACAATTTTCACTGGAAAAGTCAAACAAGAGCTGGGGCTTCGCGCCAAGCACAACGATATATAGTTCATCTTATGGCGCGCCGTTCCCAGCAGTGCACCTGGGCAAGGCCTCTAAAATTTTGGCCTTGGCGCGTCGCGCCTGCCAGTACGCCATGCAGACTTCTCTATAGTTCATGCATTAGCGCACCACGCCAGGCAGTACGCCAGGCACTGGTACCTCCAGCCTTAGTCTATTTTCGCACGTCCTTTTTTCTCCTTTATCCAAATCGACTCCAATTTTCTCGAAAGTTCCTGAAAAATCTAATCATGTGTTTTAGTGCACAATCATCACAAGTTAAACAAAATCAAACTAATAGACTTAAGATTATTCTTTAATTCACTCAAATCACGGACAAATACTTAGGCAAATATGCCTAAGATGACCACCTCACACTTAACCCTTTGTTTGTCCTCAAACAATCTTTAGACTATCAACTCTTTTTTATAACCGTTGGACTTATCAACCCACCTTAAAAATCAACCAAACACATTTAATCATGATCTTGTAGTTCACATTGGATGCATTATTTCAACAATTTAACTATCTCATTATGATGCACCAAGTTACAACACATATGCTCAAAGAATGACTCTTTTATTATTTTTCCGGGCTAACGGAAACTCATACAAACACACCAATTAGACAATCCAAACATGTGATATGAATGCCCTCACTCATTTTTGTTTAGTATAGCCTTTCACTCAAGCAATCATATTATTAAAAGGCCTATTTTTCAAAACTTTGTACTCACTTTCACAAATGAAGTTCTTACTTCTCTTAACATGCCATAAGCTTGTTCATAGTGTATTCTCACTTTCACATTATATTTCTCAAGGAATCAAGAGGACTTCTATTTGGTTGTAATGTCGGCTTAGGGTAAGGGAGGGAATATTTAGGACTCATTTTAGTGACTAAACCTCCCTAATGCACATGTCATTGCTTTGCCAACAAACATCCTACTTAGCTTTTCTTTCTTCTTAGTGCATACTTCATGAATATTTTCCCTTTTTTTTGTTGCTCCATCTTTGCCCTTTATTTTCTTATCTTTTATATATATATATATATATATATATATATATGCCTTTGCACTAGCCACCTTCAACTCAAGGCTTTAAGGTCCGAGTGAGGTACACAATATCCTTGGTAGGACCAGGGCCAATGTTTAAAGCATACTTCTGAAATAGCCATCCTCAATTAGGTTGAGGTGCACATTGTCACTAAGGACCAGGGCCAAAACAGAGTTTTTCTTATCATTTTATTTTTCACACAATCTAGAATTTCCACCCTATTTCACATCAACCAACTTTTTCAATCTTTCTTCTTAACATAATGCATTAAGGATTTCATTGGGATCAAAGACTTTGGTATCAATCAAAAGGGTTTCGTCTTATTCATGTGTCTTAACAAACAAACAAGGCTAAAGGCTCAATGGGACTTCACTAGGGGTAATTTCATTGGTAGGCATACAATTAGAGTCAAGAATTGGCTTTTTCAAAGAAAAGTCTCAATCATATTCCCTAAGTCATACAAGCTACTCATTCAACACACACCAGGAAAGTTCTAGATATCAATTGAAGCAAGAACCAACAATAATTCACCACACATGCCATCACAACACACATAAGGACATGTCATACTAGCATGCCCATACAACTTACATTACAGTATTGCTACACAATTAAGCCCATGTAGATTCATTCAGAGTCAAAACAAAGAACATATGCTTGTTTAAAGGTTACCATTTTTTTGCATTTTCCAATAGTGACTACCCATGACGTCTGGCTAACTTTTTCGGACATAGTTTCAAAATACCAAGGTTGGTTTCTCAATTCTACTCCTCTACGTGACTAATTTTCCCTTAAGACGGTCGTCATCCATCCATCATCAAGAACTGTCATTCCTACGATGACTCTATGACTCAATAAAGCAATAAAACTAATACTCATCCGTTCAAAGGGACTATCCTCAGTAAAAGTACCGAAAACAAAGGCTGAGGAACCCAAAATAAAAGATAATCCTAAAAATTAAAGACTCGATAAAGTAGTAAAAACTTATATACAAAAAAGATATATCTCCCACCCCACACTTAAAGAGTAGCACTGTCCACGATGCGCACACAGAAAAAACAAAGTATAGAATAAGAGATACTCCCTTAGGCCTCTAGGCCTCGTCGTCATCACGACCTCCATTGAACACCATCAAAGCATTGACATCCTCATCAACAGCATCGTCCTCCTTATCATCAACCATCTCCTTGTTCGCAGTGTCCTTGTCATCATCAAGAGGCTCCTGAAATGCCGGACCAATCCTGCAAAAATAAGTTGCACTTTCTGTCAACAGGTAGCACTCTGCCAAGGTCTCCATCTCATTATCCATGACCAGGTGACCCCCAATCCTCAGTTGTAACTCTACCATACCAAACAGGTGGGCCATCACACTATCATCTCGTGCTTGCCGCTTCTGTGCTGATAAAACAGGACCATGGGACGTGTCGAACGCCTTAGTCAAAGTCACATCTACTATTTTGCAAATCAAGTTGGGGTGCCTAGCAACATTCATGTCTAACTCCTCCTCCTATACTCCCTCAGCCCTCAGAAGCTGGGTAATCACCCCCCCCCCATAACAAAATCGCCACCGTATGTTATTTCTAAACTTTATCATATTTTGCCTTAAAATTACCCCAACATGAATGGGCATCCCCTTCATCAACATGTAAACCAACACCACCCTATCTCTCGCCACATCAGTAAGGTGCTTGGCCGGTAAAAAGACACTACATACAATTTTCAACCAAACTGTTGCAACCTGATTAAAATTAGCATGGAGGAGGGTAGAATGACTCTCAGTGTCCTTACTTCTATCCCACCTAGTAGTAGGATTTTCCCCACACAATGTATGATGTATATCTCTATAAGGGGGGTGTTCTTTCAACCTATTAAAATCCTCAGCCTCACAGTTAGGGGTACCCAAAAGCAAATTCAGCACTTTGGAAGTAAACTTTACATCCTTACCCCGAATTGGAACGGTTTTGTTGAACCGGGTTTCCGTGTTCCAATTAGCATAGAATTCCCGAACCAATGTTAAATTACAGTCACCCTGATCCTTAAACATAAAGCGCTGCCCAAGAACATTCACAGTATTATAAAGGACCGAAAATTGGGTTTGCAACCTTACCTAATTGACGTACTCATCTCTAAGGTATTTTTCCTCTTTTTGGCACTCAAACTATTCGTGCCCATACCTCTCCACAACCTTCTTGCAAAAATTTTGGAATGGTTCCCGGCTACTTGAAGACCCGGCAGCCTCACCCTTCCAATTTTTCTTAGAACCCACACCTCCTTCTACATTCTGAGACTTTGGTGCCATTAGTACCTACGTAGAAGAAGAAAAATGGAGAAAAGAAAACAATTAGAAGAAATTATGGGGGGTCGGGTTTGGGCAGTGTGGAGGGAAAAGAAGAAGAAAATTTTAGAGAGAAAGAGTTGGAGGGAGGTGGAATGGTGGAATGGGGGGTTTTCTATAGTGGAATGTGGGAGAAAGAAGGTTGTGTTGGGACTTTAATGGAGGAAATACGGGGATAAAGGAAGAAGAAATGGTGAGAAAGAAGAAGAAGATTTTTTAGGGATTTGTAAGGGTTGGGTCGGTTGGGGTAGTGAAAATGGGGGATTAATTTAGGATTTGGGGGTTTAGAAGGGGTGGAACGGGTTTGGGGCTTGAAATTTGGCCGACCCGTTCGGGACCAAATATGTGCCTAGGCGCCTTGGTGGCGGGATGCGCCCTGGTAGCACCAAGGAGACGCGTCTGTCAGTACGGATCTGGTGCGGCGCCCCAGGAAATACTCTCTGTAGTTTTCTTCTTGGCGTGGCGTGGCGCGCCAATCAGTACGCTCCCCTCCAAAAACAAATTCCATTTTTTTCACTATTACAAACGAAGTTACAAATAATGAAAATCCTATCTATCAAAAAAACTAATAAATAAAAATACTTCCTAGCTCCTAAGAATTTAAACTATGCTAAAACAAAAAAACTTCAAAATTTAAGCAAACTACCTATCTATTACAAATTGTGCACGGGTTGGCTCCCGTGGAGCGCCTGGTTTATCGTCGCGGCTAAACTCAGCTTGGATCATTCGTCATTCAGCTTAAGAGCCTCTCAATCACGATCTGAATCTTCCCCAAAGTAGTGCTTAACTCTTTTCTCGTTCACCAAGAACTTTGGGCCATGTTCACCTTTAAGTTCAACGACACCATGTTATGTCATTCTTACCACTTCGAAGGGACCAATCCATTTAGATGTTAGTTTTCCGAGGAATAACCTTAGTCTAGAGTTAAAGAGTAGTACATTTTCTCCTGGAGTGAAAGTACGAGGAACTATGTGCTTGTCATGCCACCTTTTTGTCTGTTCTTTGTAGAGCTTGCCATTCTCATACTCATGGAGCCTAAACTCCTCAAGTTCATGCAATTGATCCACTCTCTTTCTACCGGCTAACTCGGGGCCAAGATTTAGCTTTTTTATTGCCCAATAATCTTGGTGTTATAATTCTGCCGGAAGATGACATGTTTTACCAAACATTATGTGATAGGGAGAAGTTCATATGGGTGTCTTATATGCAGTCATATATTCCCACAATGCATCATACAACTTCTCGGACCAATCCTTTCTTTGAGCATTCACCGTTTTCTGCAAGATTTGCTTCACCTCTCTATTCGAAACTTCCATTTGACCACTTGTTTAAGGATGGTAAGTTGTAGCAACCTTATGACAAATACCATACTTAGCAAGAAGATTTTTCACTAGATGGTTAATGAGATGCTTACCTCCATCACTTATGATAGCCCTTGGAGTGCCCAACCGAGTGAAAATATGCTTTTTGATGAACTTAATCATGACCCTTGAATCATTTGAGGGCAAAGCTACTGCCTCAACCCATTTACTCATATCATCAACAGCCACAAGGATATATTGGTTTCCATTGGATGGCGGGAAGGGACCCATGAATTCAATACCCCACACATAAAAAATTTCCACCTCAAGAATGTTACTTAGCGGCATCTCATGTCTTCTTGATATCGTACCCAACCTTTGGCATTTTATCACAACCCTTCACAAAAGCAATCGAATAAATAAATAAAGAGGGCCAAAAGAAACCGTATTGTAGTACCTTACGTGTTGTGCGCTCTCCTCCATGGTGACCTCCATATGGGCTAGCATGACAACTTCTGAGCACTTTCTTTACCTCATACTCCGGAATACATCTTCTCACCACCCTATCCACTCCTTGCTTGAATAAGAATGGTTCATCCCAAATATAGAACTTAGCATCATGAGTTACCTTTTTCTTTTGTTGAGTGGTTGCATCCGGGGGGGTACTCACCACTTACTACCAAATTCACTATGTCTGCATACCAAGGCACTTGAGATATATCTAGTGCCATCAACTGTTAATTGGGAAACTCTTCCCGGATATGTTCCCCTTCATGTACATGTGTAAAATCTTCCAACCTAGACAAATGATTAGATATTTGATTTTTAGTACCCTTTCTATCTTTGATCTCAAGCTTAAATTCTTGGAGAAGCAATATCCACCGAATCAGCCTTGGTTTAGCATTCTTCTTATTGAATAAGTACCTAATAGTTGCATGGTCAGTAAAAACAATCACCTTGGTACTTACCAAATATGATCTGAACTTGTCGAAGGCGAACACTAGAGCTAGCATCTCCTTCTTAGTCACTGTGTAATTTGCTTGTGTAGAATCCAGGGTCTTGCTTGCATAATATATCGAATGGAACACCTTATCTTTTCTTTATCCCAAAATTGCACCCACTGCCACGTCATTTGCTTCACACACATGAGTTCAAATGGTAATTCCCAATTAGGAGCAATTAACATAGGAGCCTCGATCAAGTTCCTCTTCAACATCTCAAAAGCTTTCAAACACAGCTCATCAAATTCAAATTTCACCTCCTTATCTAAAATACTACACATAAGTCTTGCAATTTTGGAAATATCCTTGATGAATCTCCAGTAAAAACCTGCATGTCCAAGGAAACTTCACACCCCTTTTTACAGAGATAGGAGGGGGCAATTTTTCAATAACTTCCACCTTGGCTTTATCTACCTCTAATCCAGATTTTGACACCTTATGACCCAATACTATACCCTCTCGCACTAAGAAATGGCACTTTTCCCAGTTTAGTACTAAATTGGTGTCTTCACATCTAGCAAGTACTTTATCAAGATTCCGGAGACATACCTCAAAAGACTTCCCAAAGACATAGAAATCATCCATGAACACCTCTACAAATTCCTCCACCATATCATGAAAAATGTCCATCATACACCTTTGAAAAGTCATCGGCGCATTGCAGAGTCCAAATGGCATGCGTTTGAAAGCATATGTGCCATAAGAAAATGTGAACATGGTCTTTTCCTGATCCTCTGGCGCAATCAAAATCTGATTATACCCGGAATAACCATCTAAGAAACAATAGTACTCCTGCCCTGCTAGTCGGTCAAGCATCTGATCAATGAAGGGAACCGGGTAGCGATCTTTTCGGGTGGCATCATTCAGCTTCCGGTAATCCATACAAATTCTCTATCCGGTGATTGTTCTAGTGGGAATCAACTCATTTTTCTCATTCCTTACCACTATCATACCTCCCTTCTTGGGAACACACTACACAAGACTAACCCATTTGCTATCAGAAATCGAGTACACAATTCCAGCATCTAGCCACTTTATGACTTCCTTTCTCACCACTTCTTTTATCACCGAATTTAGTCTACGTTGATTATGTGCACTCGGTTTGTGATCCTTTTCCATATAGATTTTGTGCATACATAACACCGGACTAATACCATGAATATCAACCATTTGTCATCCAATAGCTTTCCATCTCTGCTTTAGGACCCTCAATGCCGCATCAACCTATATTTTAGACAATTATGCAGAAAGTATCACGGGTAAAGTTTCATTAGTACCGAAATACGCATACCTTAGGTGAGCAGGCAGAGATTTCAATTCCAACTTAGGTGCTTCTTCGATTAAGGGTTTGGGTGGAGGCCCTAACTCACGATCCAATGGCTCTAGTTCCCTCGAATCATACTTATGTTTTCTAGTTGATTTCTACACTCTAAGGTACGTCAAAACATCTATAGATCATCCATAACATGAGATCATAACCTTGAATCCATAAATTCAAATTCAAGGTAGAGCTAAGAGTCAAGTCTTGAGAGTTCTTTAAGTCTTTTCAAAAAGTCTTTTATAATTGTTATAAACTTGTTTTAAGACTTGAGCATTGAGTTGATTAAGAGTAAGAGTGAAGTTCATTTTATTTAAAATGATGTTTGGGACTAAGTATTCCCAAGAGTAAATATTTTTACATGTAAGATGAGAGGAAACACAATTTGCAAAAGAGTTTTCATGAGCAGTTTTAGTGTCATCTCTTTTAAGAGAAAGACTTTTTGAGTAATAATCTCAAAACACAGAAAGACTTATGTTTTTAAACACATGAGCTAGTTATATTTTGGGAGTAGTATTAAGCACTGATATGGGTACGAGTTCAGATAACTCAAAGTCTCCATAAACCATGTATCCAACGTGGGTAGAAAGGATCATACTTTTTAGATGATTCCTTATTTCTTTTAAGCATAGCTTAGTGGATCCACTTAGTTTAGGAGTACTATGTCTCGGCAAGGTATAGAAAAGTTCTGGCAGCATGGGCGAGACACTATATCATCACATAGCTCATAGTGATGGTTGTTCATTAAGAGAATCTCCCAAACATAGTCTATTTTGTATTTTTATAAACATCTGGAATATTATTGTATATTAAATAAATTGAGTTATTATTTACTATCTTAAATACTTTATATAAATGGCATCTTTAGTATTACTTTATACTGAGATGAGTAGAGTAGAGTTGAGACGAGGTAAGTGTTTCTTTTAGTTCTTGTTCAAACTTATGTCAAGTTTTAGAATTCCCCTCACATGCTCGTAAATTTCATGTACTGATGTCATTTGGCCTGTATATTTTATGATGCAGATACAAGTAACCAGGATCAGTATCCAGCGCTTCGTTGATTCAGTTGAGCTTTAGAGTCATTTGGTGAGCCTTCTTGCTTTCCGGAGGATCCATTTTATCATGTTTCATTATTTCAGTTGTTAGAATGATCGGGGGTCTTGTCCCTACATCCCTCATAGTATTAGAGGCTTCATGGATAGATAATTATTGTTCATTTTGGCTATTGATGTCTGAGACTTTAGTTGCCACTTTGGCTAGTGAATGTTTTTCCTTAAATATTCTAAATAGTTATCTGAAATAAAGTTTTCATTTGAGATATTCAATATTGAGTAAGTCTTTCGCTAAGAGTTAAGCCAGGCCAAGGGTTCGCTTGGGGCCATCAATGATTCTCGAATGTGAGTCGCGTCCAGGGTGTAGGCTCGGGGGCGTGACAACAACACTATAAGATTCACAAAACAAAAGAATCAAAACCTCAACTGTTAAAAAATCAACTTCAATATCAAGAAATATGAATGGATCCTTTTGATGCGATGATTTCTGACTAAATTGAGATGTAGGGCGTGAGGATGAACAATTCCAACATTGTGAGAAGTCTTACATATCTGGAAAGAACAAAGGTTCTTGGCGAAAATCGATGAAAACTTGAAGACGCTTGAAACCTAGCTTTTTTATCCTCTTGGAACTTTTCTCTTATTCATCTAAGTGTTAAAGAATATGAAAAGATGTTGCAACTCTTATTAGACTCTTAATTAGGTGAAGAAAAATGTGGCTAGGCTTAGAAGGGATGGGAAAAGACCAAACTACCCCTCTAAAATGATTTAGGTGCCTTAAAAAGAAGGCTTCACTAAAATGGGCATATCTTTTTACTTCAAGCTTGAAATAAAGCAAACTTGGCGGCATTGGAAAGAGGACTCAAAAAAATTTACTTTGATAGGTTATGGGTCACCTAATTATTTATGTTCTAAGAGATATGATCTTTTTAACTTGACCCAAAACTTGAAATTGTTGGGTGGCTTGTTCGAACCCCTCTTTAGCCCTTTTTGAAGTCCGAGGTGTTACATAAAATGTCTCAACAATGTCCAATGTATGTGCAAAAAGGGGTGAGGCTTCACGTACTTCTCCCCCAACTCCTTATAAAGGGTTCTGTAAAAAAAATTAAAAAATCATTCTGAAGTCATATCACTAAAATATTTATAGGTTAACACAAAAAAAAATTGAGAATATTGCCTAATTTCTATAAAATGTCTCCTAAATGCCAAAAATATGTGCAAAAAAATGGTGAGGCTTCACATACTTCTCCCCCAAATCCCTGCAGAGGGTTCGTGAAACTATAGGAATTGTTCCCCATATCTTTACAGATGGTTCTGTAAGGACTTGGAAAAAAGTACTCCAAAACTATATCACCCAAAAATTTATGGGCTAACACGCATAAAAAAAACTAAGAAAATCTTCTAATTCTTGTTGAGTGGCCCCTAAATGCTATAAAAAAAAAAAGTGGATTGGATCATAGGGAGGCTATAAGAATTTTTTTCCTAGGTACTTACAAAAATTTCTGTAAAGATTTTGAAAAAAAGTATCCAAAAGCCTTATCTCCGAAAAATTCATGGGCTAACAAACACGAAAAAATGAGAATATCACCTAATTTTTGTTGAGTGGCCCCTAAATGCGGAAAAAATGGTGTGGATCATGATGAGGATATAGGAATTGTTTATCTGGTCCTTACGAGTGGTCCTCTGAGGGTCATGTAAAAAAACTACCTAGAAAACATCTCACCAAAAAATTCATGGGTTAATACACACGTAAAATTGAGAAAATTACTAATTTCTTTTGAGTGACCATAAATGCTAAAAATAAGTGGTGTGGATCATGGCTAGGCTATAGCAATTGTTCCCCGGTTCCTTACTGACGGTTCTGTAAATGTTTTGAAAAAACATATTCGGGAACTATATCACCAAAAATATCCATGGGATAGCACATACGAAAAATTGAGAAAATCGCCAAATTTCTGTTGAGCAGCATATGCTAAAAAAGTGGCGTTCTGCAAAGGTTCTGGAAAAAAATGTCCAAAATTCATATCACAAAAAAATCATTGCACTAACACACACAAAAAGCTGAGAAAATTGTTTAATGCATGTTGAGTAGCCCCTAAATGATAAAAAAAAAAGTGGTGTGGATCATAGTGAGACTATAAGAATTGTTTCCATATAGTTACAGATGGTTCTATAAAGGTTCTGGAAAAAAGTTCCTGAAAGCCTTATCACCAAACAATGCATGGGCTAAAACGCATGAAAAACTAAGAAAATCACCTAATTCATGTTGATTGGCCCCTTCATACTAAAAAATGTGGTGAGGCTAAAGAAATTGTTCTTCAGGTCCTTATGGATGGTTATGCAAAAGAATCTGGAAAAAAAGTTCCTAGAAGTCATTACACCAAAAGTTCACAGAGTTAAAACACATGAAAAACTTAGAGAATTGCCTAATTCTTGTTGAGTGGCCCCTAAATGCTAAAATAAGTGGCGTGGATAAAGGTGAGGCAATAAAGATTGTTTTCGATATTCTTACAGATGGTTCTATAAAGGTTATGGAAAAAAATTCCTAGAAGCCTTAACACCAGGAAAATGCATGGGCTAACACACAAAAAAACTGAGAAAATCACCTAATTCATGTTGAGTGGACCCTTCATTCTGAAAAATATGGCGTGAATCAAGGTGAGGCTAAAGAAATTATTCTCCAGGTCCTTATGGATGGTTCTGTAAAAGGTTCTTTAAAAAAAGTTCTCAAAAGCCATATCACCGAAAATTCCACGGGCTTAACACACACGAAAAATTGAGAGAATCACTTAATTCCTATTGAATGACCCCTAAATGTTTTTAAAAAAGTGGTGTGGATCATGGTGAGGCTATAAGAATTGTTTCTCATATCCTTACGGATGGCTCTATAAAGGTTCTGAGAAAAAGTTCCTGAAAACCTTATCACCAAAAAAAAGCATGGGCAATCATGAAAAACTGAGAAAATTGCTTACTTCATGTTGAGTGGCCCCTTTATGTTAAAATGTGTGGCGTGGATCATGGTAAGGCTAAAGAAATTATTCTCCAGGACCTTATGGATAGTTCTGTAAAGGTTCTGGAAAAAAAAAGTTCCCATAAACCATATCACAAAAAATCCACGGGCTTAACACACATGAAAAACTGAGATAATTGCCTAATTCTTGTTGAGTGACCCCTAAATATTAAAAAAGGTGGCGTGAATCATGGTGAGGCTATAAAAATTGTTTCTCATATCCTTACGGATGGTTCTATAAAGGTTCTGGAAAAAAGTTTCTGAAAGGCTTTTTCACCAAAAAATACATGGGTCATGAAAAATTGAGAAAATCGCCTAATTCATGTTGAGTGGGCTTCATGCTAAAAAAATATGGTCTGAATCATGGTGATGCTAAAGAAATTTTTCTCCAGATTCTTATGGATGGTTCTGAAAAAAAAGTTCCAAGAAGCGATAATACCAAAAAAAATCCATGAGCTTAACACACATGAAAAACTGAGAGAATCACCTAATTTCCGTTGAGTGACCCCTAAATACTAAAAAAAGTGGTGTGAATCATGGTGAGGCTATAAAAATTGTTTCTCATATCCTTACGGACGGTTCTATAAAGGTTCTGGTAAAAAGTTTCTGAAAGGCTTTTCACCAAAAAATACATGGGTCATGAAAAATTGAGAAAATCGCCTAATTCATGTTGAGTGGCCCCTTCATGCTAAAAAAATGTGGTGTGAATCATGGTGATGCTTGATACGCTCAAATTACACCTCCCTAAAGAAGCATAAGCGATCGTTATCAAGTAAAGAACCCAACTTGTAGGTTGGAGTCGATCCCACGAGGAAAATGGTTTAGACTTTATTTTAACACACAATTATAGCCAATTAGTCAAAGTACTTCAAAAAAAAAACAATTAATTAAAGGGGGGGGGGGTTTGTGAAACCAATTGTAAGAATTCAATAAGTAATCGGAAATCAGAAGTCAATTTTGGTTGTTATCAAGATGAGAGAATTAACTAGGGTATATGTGTTCCCCATAAGCTCATAACGCAGTAATCCTAGTAATAGCAATCCTTT
>JAJOOO010012704.1:0-16772 GCA_029582685.1 Solanum piurae
CAAAGCTTATTCTTCGCACACTAAGATCCATAACAAACTAAGCATCAGGTATTTTGTGGTTCCGAATGTGTTTTCCAGTGTAACATATTTTTCTTTTTCTTTAAAACAGTTACATCTATTAATTTTAAATTAACTAATTTCAAATTAGTTATTATATATATATATATATATATATTATACTTCTATATCTATATTACCTTAAAAGCATGAACTTCCTAACTTGAATGTTAAATTATTATAATACCCCCAACTTAAAACACTCATTTTAGTATATATTCCACATTTCATATTATATTTATTTATTAATTTATTTGTTCTATATTATATTAAAAGCTGACACATTTTCACATTGATGGGTAGTGACTTTTCCGAAGAGTTGTGATTTTTTTTTATAGAGTTATGACTTTTACAAAAAGTTGTGATTTTCTTGAAAGGTTGTGAGCTTATCCGATAAGGCACGATAAGCACATTTCCATACTATCCTTTAGAGAGGTTTTCTCACACTTTTAAACTATGAATTTTGTATGTTTTCTATTCTTCTTCTTAAAACAAGGAAATTGCAAGAGTTTTTCAATTATCCAATTACTTTGTTGTGGGTAAACTAGACTTATCAACAAAAATAGATGCAACAAGTAGAATAGAATAACTCAAGTTCAAACGAGAAGACTATCTAGATAGTTAATAGGTACTCATTTTCATAGCCATAAATATACTTTTGCAGCAACTTCTACTTGACAAGAAGTTCAATGATTTTCTGTTGCACAAACTACAACCCGACTAATAAAAGTAATGAAAACTAGAATATTTAAAGATACGGAAGTAGGTTTAAATAACTAAATAAATACGGAGTTCCCATAAACTCTGAAGGTCTACCAAACAACTATTGCGCAAATTTAACCCCTAGAACTGAAAGTCATTGTACCGAAACTCTGTTAACCAACAAGTCAAAAAGTGGTGCAACCCCGAAACTAACATAAGAAAAATCTAACTAAATAGTTTGAGTTCGAAAAGAATGGACTAAACAAGGAAGGATCCATGACAGCCTGAAAGAACTGGGTCACCCTCAAATCCGATCTTCGATCAATGATCCCCTAGCTGAGGTCTATCAGTAGCCGCCTGAAGATTTCATGTACTAAACAAAGAACGAGCAAATGCAGTATCAGTACACAAATCACAGTGTACTGGTAGGATCACGCGACTATTTCAGTACGCGAAACATAGGCAAACAATTACAACACAGTAAACATACATATACAGAATACATAGATCAATTATCATTTCAGGAGCAACATACAATTTCCCAATATCAACGACAAGTAGATATGAATGTAATAATCACAGTGGTCCTCTCATGGAACCTACACCCAAACTGTTAGTGTGTCGAAACGTGACACCCAATCCAATATACATGTGTCGAAACGTGACACCCGATTCAATATCTGTACCGAAACGTGACACCTGATCCAATATATGTGTCGAAACGTGACACCTGATCCAGTCAGCACAACCACAATCATAATCACACCCATAATGAACATTACTCATAGTCATACAATCAATTATTAGGTTCATGACATGTAGTTGTTCATACACAATCATTTCATTAGATTCGATTCACATTTGCCTATTCACATACACGCATGCATACAATGAAGCAATTAACCAACATATATCACACAAATAGGAAATTGAATTATCACCTACCTCGAAACCAATCATGAATCCTCCTAAGACACTTGAACCTTCCCTTTTCGGATTTTTTCAGTTTGTTCTTGGTCTAAAAACAATCAATTAACGCAAGGATCAATAAACAAGGCCTAATATATCGGAATAATAATCGAACTATCAATCCATGGCCAAACCCAATATCCTATTGTTCAATTAGGGCTTTTTCCTTATTAACTTCAGGTCAATACCCTTCCCCAATAATAATTACCCTAGATTCTAGGTTCTACGAATCAAATTACGGATTAGGGGAGTAATAATCTCACCTTTAGCGCTAGAAATCATAGAAAATTGTCAAGAACTGTTCTGGATCGTCCCTAAGCTCTCAAGAACGAAGTTTTTGAAGAAAATAACATTTTTGGGGGCTTTTCCCCGATTTAAGTCGTGACTTCCCACCACAGCGGGACCCAACCCGCTACAGCGGTCCTGCTCTGGCGGAACTAATCCCACCCCGGCAGCTTGCATGAGACAGAAGCTCGGAATTTGAGTTCCAAACTTCCATTTTGCAACACACCTTCAATCCTTGACGTTCAAAAACTACCCTTTCACGTCAAGATCAGTTTTGAGAGTTCTACTTGCCTGAATTCGATTCTGTAAAGCCGTACAGGCTCCTTAACGTCTTGGTTATTCACTCATGTAATCAAATTCATAATTAAATCCCCCATTCATTACCAGATTTCCCTAGACCTCACTTGACTCAAATTTCATCCAAGTCTGGCCTAGGCTAGAAATTTCCAAGTCACTACTTAAAAGTTTTCTGGCTCGAATTCTTTCCCCATTGGCTTTTCCATAATGACGGAAATAAGTCATCGTTACTGATGAATATCTTTGTTCTTTGTTTTTTTATGCAAGACTCTCCTTTGTCTTGAATTCTTGGAAGCTTCACAGGTGCTTGAATTGATCTTCTCTAAATCATGTTATCCATGTAAGTTGTTAGCTTGGAAAGTTTCTTGTTCATGTACACTTTGTCAAGCCTTCTATTTCTTTAGTCAAGCTTGCCAATTGTTCTTCTATAGTGGAAGTCATTTTGATATTCTTTGATGCTTGAAAAGTTGAGATGTGAGGTAGAGAATGCCCCATTGGCATGCCAATTTAATTTGTTTGCAACAAATTTCAAAGAAACGTAAAATAATTTGTAATCACAAAAAAATATGAAAAAATATAATCTTATTTATAAACATTGTGGGTACACATATGTTTCTCCTTTATTATTATCTCCTAAGTTTCCTCCGTGATTCATGGGTCATTCTTGAACATACGAGGTCATATCTTGATCTCTCTATGAATATCCCATTAATTCGGGATTATTGGGAATTTAGTTGAGAAAAACAATATTTTATGTCTTCATGGTCTCTTTGTGAATACCCAAAAGTTGTGGAATATTTGAGATGACTCTTTTAGAGAATATAATACCCTCTATATATTCAGAAGCTCGAGTTAGAGTAGAGTAGCCTCCAAGAATTCTAACTTAAATTGTAGAGTCTCAATTGGTATTGAACACGTCTTGTAAAGTGCCATAAAATTTTGATGTCTATAAATGCCCCCTACTTCAAGGCTTGCCGGAGTATAGAGTTGATGAAACTCAAAGACGAGACTTTGAGATTTTGTGCCTTCAAATTTGCGGATTTGATTTTTTAGAGAAGAGATGAAGGGTACATATGGTCCCACTAGGCATGTCAATTTGTTTGCAACAAATTTTAAAATAAATAAGAAGAATAATGTTATTTAGTATTTATCAAGATTGTGAGTACAAATTTATTGATCATTTGATTCTTCTCTTTGAATTTTCTCTGTGATTTGAGAGTATTTAATGACATAATTCTCGAACTAGGATGATATAGGCCTCCTTGAAATTTATATGAATCTCCATTGATCTTTGTCAATATTTCATGAATTTGTAAAATATTCAAAATCTATTTGAGAAAGACAATATTCGATGTCTTTGTGATCCTATATTTGAATACTCAAGAGTTATGGTATATTCCAGATCTTGATCTTTATGAATACCCAAGAGTTTATGGAATAATCGAGATTTCTTTGAGAAACGTGATATTTGTTGTCTTCATGATCTCTTTGTGAGTACCCAATAGTTATGAGATTTTTGAGATGTCTTTCAAGGGAATATACCCTTTATATAGGATGAGTTAGAGTTTAGAGTAAAATAACCTTCAAGAATCCTAAGCATAATCGAGCACGTCATGCAGACTCCCAAAAATTTCACTGTCCACACAAACTATTCTAGGTCTTTAGGTCTATCTACTACACTTTTCAAGTAATTCGAAACACAACAAAGAGATGTAGAAATATCCAAAAGTTCTTTTCAATTGCTCTTGGGTTGATTCAAAAATCTAGGGATGTGGATGATATTCTAGTGTCAATCCTTGATAATGTTCAGTAATTTGACTATAGGATGACAAAGAACTCACCTTGGATGTTTAAGAATGAGTCTAGGCCGAAATAGCTCTCCAAAACTCAAACAAGATGAAAAAGGGTTTAAAATTTCCGAAATTCAATATTTATAGAATTATTGTATTCCCTCTGTTCTTAATTACTTGTTTATTTTTGAATTGACGCACCTATTAAGAAAACAATTATTGACATAGTAAATTTACCATTTTACCCCTATTAATTATAAAATGGATAGATTAAAAATTTAAGATTTTCAAGAAATTATACCTTTTTCAAAATAATTAATTGAGGATATAATAAGTAAAATTATTTTTAATTAGGGCATAACTATAAAATGAAAAGTTGATAAGTAAATAGGTACAGAGGGAGTAACATACAATATTTATGAAAAAGCTCTCCATATGCGGTTTTCGTATGTTGAGTTTAGAGACCAGAAATTCCGACCTTTTCGTTTCCAACAGATTGTACAACATGCGTGCCGTATGTCTGAAACGCAATAACTATGTAGCTTTCATATGTCAAGTTGAGAGTCTTAAAATTTCTAGCTTTCAGTACTTTTTGAAGACCCCACATTTGGTTAGACAAATTTGAGGTAAATATGGAATTACCAACTTGTGAGTGAAAATAAATTGAAAAACATCTGTTTTTTTAATAAATTTGCAGCAAAAAGAAATAAATAATTTGGCACCGCTGGCATTTTACTTAACTAAAATAGTTGAGTAAGCAAGTTACTTACCGACGAAAAAACAAACAAAAATATTGCCGAAACTGTATTTGCTAATTGAGGAAGTAATAATATTTATAAGTCTAAAATATTTGTACTTGTGTGTCATGTTCGCGTCCACTAGGAATTGAACTTATGCTTTCCGTGTAAACTATTACTCTCAAACTAGTGGGATAGCCTTGTAAGCCTAATTCCTTCCATTCATCGGAATTAACATCATAGTAAATAAGTTGCCCTGTTTTGCTCTCAACTAGCAAAAACTGATCCTTCCAAAAACCTAATGGGGATTCAACATTAAGAGATGTTATTGTGTATTTTTTAATCCAAGACTCGCTTACACCGTACTCCTTCATTATCCAAATATGAAGAAAATCTTGTGTTGGGTCAATTGCACATCCTGGATCGTTGTAGCAAATTGACGCAAGACATTCGTTTAATACTAAAAGGCTATAACGTGACTGCCTAATAGAATAACAAGCATCTGGCATATCCATATTGCGAAAAATCTCTGTTCCAATGTCAAAACAAAGAATCACCACTTTTTCTGTACTTGCAAACCAGTGAACCCCTTCCTTGTAAATCATTTCAGAACAAGGTAAATAGTATATGCTAGGCACCTCTACAGGTTCGAGCTCTCTCCAAGAATCACTACTCAATTCATAAACATCAACTTTGCTATCTCTACCCTCAGCATAACCATAAGGAGGATCCCAGAAAACATCTGAAAGCCTTACAACCTTGTAGTCATTCAGAATTGAGACGAACCCAAACCCAACGCCTTCAATGGTACGATGGTAGCCCTTTGGACAACCAAAAGGACAAGGTGGCACTTGTCGGTAATGTCTCGTAGCTGGATTAATCAAGACAGTGACAACGGAATCTGTTAGAGCAATCAAACCATGGCAAGGACCTATGAGATGGTGAAATAAACTACCATAATCATTTGTTAGATGTGGCACATTTAGATCTGGAAGAAGAGGAGTAAAACCATCATTACCAACATGATAAATAAAAGACAAGACGTTTTTAAATTGTTCTGATTCTTCTTTGGTGGAGTGCTTGAAGAGAATTAATTCATCTTTTGTAATTGTGGCGTGGTTTAGATGGAGATTCACGAATGTGGTGGATCCAATGAGAACATATAAAGTTTTCGAGATACTCTTGAATCGCATGAGTGATTTTACTGGAAGCCTTATGAATATATAGATCTCAACGTCTTCAGACAATTTCATTGAAATTCCACACGCCATTTTTATTCTTGGGAATGAATTATATTGCACTCTTGGGAATGATGTTTACCTCTATTTTACAAATTGCAGTTCCTCTATTTTACATAATTGTAGTTCCTCATTCAAAGGAGCTTATTTGATCTGAATTGGATCAAGAAACCTAGCTACTCTTTGCATGGTCAGCTCCCTAACAAACTACTAGTTACACGTGCATTCTTTGTGGTTATAAGTAGGGGTCTTGAAATATATTAAAATGAGTTAGAAATAGATATTGAGTTGGATCTTGATCCGCCTAAGTTTATTTCGGACTGAAATGAGCTTAAAAATGGATTGGGACTTGACACGCCCAATTTGACTCGCTTAATCTCAATAATTTTATTATATTGTTATTTAAGTTTTATAATCACAATTTGAATTTGAACTCAAGAAAAATTTAAAAAAGAAGTTACAAATGAATAGATAAATCATAAAAGAAATAAAATAGATAGTAATTCCTACTTTGAATATATGAACATATATTACATCAATACAAATAAAGAGTCTTAAAACGAGTTGAAATTGGAGATTAAATTAGGCTCAATTGAAGATTCTCTTAAAATAGGTTAAGACTTAAATGAGTTTAGATTGAACTAGGTATGGCAATGGGGCAGGGCGGATGCGGGGCGGGTGGGTTTAAGATAATGCATGGCGGATTTAAGGTTGTGCGGTGTGGGTTGAAGTGGGTTTTTCTAAAACTAATGTGGGGTGGGTTGGGTTGCGGGTATATGTGATTTTTTTGTGGGTTCAAACTTATTTTTAACTCTTTACATGTTACAAGAGTGATAGAACATTATTTATTAAGACAATTTTTTAAAGCTACTTAAATATTCAAGATAGTAAATGAAGTGGTTCAATAAAAAATAATACAATTTCTTACATGTTCTCAAATTGACCTCTAAAAAAATAAAATTAAGTCACTATCTTATTAAATTAATACAACTTAATGAAAAAATGAATTTATTTTATGAATTATATTTTTAGTATCAAACCTAACTAGAAAAAGAAAATATTAAAAAAATAAATTCGGGGCGGGTCTATGTGGGGCGAGGTGAGGCCGGTTGAAAAAGAAAAAAAAATGTTATGCAGGTCGGGTCGGGGCAGATTAAAAATTTAGCGGGTTAAGCTCAACCCGCACCGCCCCCACACCACACCGCCCCATTGTCAGTCATAGATTGAACCACATTCAAATTATCTTGAGCCCAACCCTTACAATTATAAATAAATTGAACGGATTAACTATAATTGGGCTTATTTTTGACACCACTAATTCTAAGGATATCCTACTGCATTTTATTTTTCTTGTCAGAACTGAAGGGCTTCGTTGTGGAGACCCTTCATAAGATGAATAATGGTGAATATTTTATTCATATAATTAATTTCTGGTTGTTGAAATTTCCAGTTTATATGCTTTTACGTCTACATTGAACATTGTCCAATCATATATAATGATATTCCACTGTTTGAAAACTTTGTATTGTATCCCACTAAGAGATACTTCCTGTTTCCTGTTTTATGTATTGCACTTTGATGAGCCACAAATTCAAATAAATAAAAATATAAATACGTAAAGTTTAAAATTATGGTTTAAATCAAGTCCTAATTTATTTAATTTTTACTACAAATAATCTCGTTATGTAAAATAAGATACTTATGATTTAGTTATTTCTAAAAATTTATATCTTTCTTGTTAGGATATATTGAAAAGAAAATGTATTAGATAAATTAGCACAAAGAGGGCAACAAATGCTGATTGCTGATGATGTGAATATAATAAAGATCTTAAAATGGACTCCAAAGTTTAAATAAAATGTGCTTAAAATTCAATGAATGAGGTGCCCTGTGTTGGATTGTTAGCCCCATAGTTATCCCTCGGATCATGGATAAAGCCACATCTGACAGACACAAGGTTTACAGCTGCAAGTTAAAAAAAAAGGTCTACCGCGGTTAAACTAAGATTTCAAATAGATCTTGTAAATCGTTTAATTCATTGTGTGGGGAAATAAGAAATTATACGTAAAGAATGAGACTTTTGTTTTAAGCAGAAAGTGGAATATTATCTGAAACATTACCTATATATTGTTATATTCCAGAGTTTTAATGATTTAAAAAATTGTGGGATCTGGTAGAAGACCTGACCCCATGAGAGACTGAGAGTTTGAGAAAATTCAAAAAGGATAGCTGTGAAGTTGCCACAACTGTCACAACTGCATTGGTTGGTGCGCGACTACAGAGGAACAATGCCCTCGGCCAATGGTGTCACACTAGGTTGGTTGTTGATGTGTGGTATATTTTCACTAATTTGAGGTGTTTTAATTGCAGCAATTAGTGTCCTCAAAAACTAATTATGTCCCAATATAATGATATATTGATATTTTGCCGCTAGGGGGTGGCAGAATGGGTAACTTATATGGGTATCCACTCATATTTACCCACTTTAAATGGGTTCGGTACCCTACTCATTTAAAAATGGGTAAAAACAAATAATACTCATATTATCTATTTAAAAATGGGTAGTTAAATAGATAAAATAGGTAAAAGATGTTCATTCATAAAAGAAAGAAAAGTGGTAAGGAGTAGGGTGGTAAAAAGATTTCATTTTTAAAGTTTTTAACAAGATCTCTACTATATATTATATATTGGGTAACTCAGTTTTACCCATTTAAAATGTGAGTCGAGTCGAGTACTTTATCCATTTTTATATAACTCATTTTTGATCAACTCATATTCGACTCAACTTGCTCACTTACCACTCCTATTTGCAGCTATAAAAGCTAATGGACAAGGAAAGGACGAAATCACACAGAGAGATAAAAAAAATGCTAAATTAAAGTGAAAATCCCAAGCTGAAGATCGCCAAAAAAGAACGAAGACTCGCCAAGAAGGTCAAAATTTACCAAAGTTGACAGTGTTCAGTAAGAAAATATCAAGAAAAATTGGCAGAGAAAGAAGAAATCGATGATTCGCCGAATGCAAGACGAAGAGTTGAGTTTCATCGCCGAATTTGACAACTTCAGAGTTAATATGAAGGTTGAGAAGGCGCACAAGGTGGTGATCGGTGATTCACTGAATGAGAATCCCTGACTCAGTCGAGTCCATCAATTGAGGTTCAAACAACTGAAGCCCGAGACCAGGAAAGGGGCAACTGAAGGATAAGACATCGATTTGTCGAATATGTTCGGCGAGCCCGACTATTGTCACCGAACAAGTCACGCATTCAATTCAGACAGATTTTTGGGGAAAATATAAATAGTTAAATAGAAGGAAAAAATATACTCTTTACCTACTCCATCTTTTTGACATTAAGATATAACTTTTTTTCTACTTTTCTGAGTTTCGGTGTTTTTGTTAACCTTGTAATTTACATTATGAGGGTTGAATTTAAAGTGTGTATTGAAGATTTTTGCACATTATCAACACATTAATGGCTAAAAATATCATGTGTATATTCTCTTTTCTTTTCATGATGTGTGGCTAAAATTTCAAAGTTTAGGGGTGTGATTATGGGGTCGAGTGTTGATGTATTATATTGGTTTGGTGTCTTACTCTATTTTATTTGTGTTCCATCATGAATTTGAGTTATTTAGCATGAAATTAATTGATGAGTTAGTGTGGCTAACTTACCCTAGCTTAGATCATCGATTGATGCCGGAAAGGGATCAATTGAGGTGGTTAAATTATTTGATGCTTGCAATTTAGGGTTGATTTCTTTAAATTGCTTGAGAGAGTAATTGTGGATTAATCATAATTCCTAAATTTGCTCGAAAGTGTGATTTTAGTAAAGTAGTGGGTTGATTTGTTATCATCTTATATGAAACCGAAAGGAGATTTTATGTTATGATACTTTGAAATAAAAAGAAGATTAGTGTCATTAAAAATTATCCAGTTTATCCATGTTTGTGTAGAATTTTCTAGAAAGAACCTAGACATCTATTTGTCATCAATACTAATCCTCACACTCCTAGATTATCTCTTACTTGCATATACCTCTATTCTTAGTTTAACAATGATAATTGATTTTTAAATTTTTTCATTAAATTTGGTTGAATAATTCACCCCTTTCCTCTAATGGTTATAATGAATTGATTGCATTCTTAATTTTCTAGTTGAATTCTTTGCACTATATCACTCTCTGTGGGATTTTATCCCAACTCTTTTATTGAATTTTTATTGCTAATGACCACTTATTCCTTTACATGTTTTGAGGGTAACTTGAGTGTTATAGAAACATGATGTTGCTGTGGAGTAATGACTAAGAATTCAAATTGTGAAGTTAACTTGTGAACTCATTTGTTTGTAGTAGATTTTATTTAGTGTTGTTGTTGTGCCCATTTTGAGGTTGAAACATGTGTATAGATGGAAGTGATGATTCTAGTAGCTATGGGTGAAATGATAACGTCAGAGATATGGATGACATGAATTTCCATGGCATAAAGAAAATCAGAGCTATTTGTTTACCTCCTACTCCAAAGAATGCCCCATTCAATGTAATCGAACCAATGTTGCACTTGATCAAAATAAGAGGATTATTCGGAGGTCTTTCTATAAAATTTTGTAAATGTGTGTGGACCTTTCACAGTGGAAAGCATTTCACAAGAGTACATGCGGTTGAGACTGTTTCCTTTCTCCTTGACGGGAGAAGCAACCAACTGGTTGATCGAGCTATCGCCAAATTTCATCATTTAATTGGAGGAATTGAACGAGTCATTTCTTGAAAGGTTCCCCCTCTTTAAAAATTGTGAAACTAAGGGACGACATTCAAAACTTCAAGTGTAAATGGTGAAGTTGTTCATGAAAAATGGTTATGCTTGAAAAGGTTACTATAACAATGTCCAAATCATGGGGGAATAGTGAGGCAACCAATTGTAGTGGCTTCGAGGCTACTTGATGAAATGATAAAGATCAATCGTACTTGGAATACTATTGAAGATAACGTATCGCTTCCACAGTTGTGGATGATCAAATAGCAAGAAAAGAAAAGTCAAGAGCCTGATGAAAACATAGCTAAGTTGACGGTGCAACTTGAATTGTTGTGAAAAAATGTCATGGGGAGTGGTACAAATTCAGTGAAAGCAACTAATATGAGTTTTGGGAGTACTACATTGGGGAATGCTTATAATGAGACCATTCAATGGAGAAGTGACCGAATGAGGATGGTTTCTGTCAAGCTAGCTGTCAAGTTAGCCAAAACTTTCCAGAAATCAAGGTTGGAACGGGAGTAGTATGGTAGTTGGAAAGATCTTGATTGCTGTGATAGATGGAAAAGTTAGGAAGGAAGTGAGTGTGATAGAAAAAAATATGTGTCACTTCATAATTTAACCAATCTGGAAATTGCTCAAACCAAGGAGTTGCTAGCCAAAATTCTTGATAAGGCGGAGGGTTCCAATATGATGTATCAAGAGATGAGTGATCTCTCATCATTGTCAAATACAATTATTTCCCATTCGTCTTCAATTAAACTACTTGAAGAGAAGATAGGACAGCTTGTTGCTCTTGTGTATTCATATCCAAAGAAATAAGTAGTGGACCATATGACTGTTGACTCAATGAATGCTACCCAAGTGTCAGCCATAGTAACTAGAAGCAGCAAAGTACTACAAAATGAACCTGTAATGGATGATCATGGCAGAAAAGTGTGTGGTTTTCGATGATGAGCCACCTCAATAAGCTGAAGAACCATTAGTCAGAGATGATGAAAATGATCTACTAGCAAGCAAGAGTGATGAGACAAAAATGGCTCCAATTACTAAAGTTCCAATCAAACTAACTCATCCTTTTCCTCAACTATTGAGGAACAAAGACAATAATGCAAAATCACAGAAGTTCTTGGGTGTAGTCAAAGATTTGTCAATAAATATTTTTTTGGTTGATGTGTTTCTTGAAATGCCCAAATATGCAAAATTTATAAAGGAGTTGGTCACAATGAAGTGGTTGATAGATTGTGAAACGATTGAATTCCCTCAAACTTGTAGTGCTATCACGAACAACAATTCCATTGTGAAGAAGGATGATCCTAGGGCTTTCACCATACCATGTACTATTGGTGCGTGCACATTTTCCAAGGCTTTATGTGATCTTGGAGCAAGCATAAATATGATTCCATTTAAGATTTTCAATAAATTTGGGCTTGAAGAACCGAAACCAACAAATATGAGGTTGTTAATGGCTGATCACTCAATTAAAAGACCGGTTGGTGTGGTATATGATGTCCTAGTGAAGGTAGATAAGTTTCTATTCAAAACTAACTTTGTTGTATTGGATTTTGAGATTGATTTTGAAGTCCCTGTTATACTTGGTAAGCCAATCTATGCTACCAACAAGGCATTAGTTAATTTAGAGGGGGATGAGTTGAAATTTTGGGTAAATGAAGAAGAGGCTAGCTTCAATATTTGCAAGTTCATGAAGTACCCAAGTGACATGTATTTGGTATCCCAATTGGATTAAATTGATAAGGCAGTGGCGAGTATTGGTGAGGCTGCATATAGTGGAGAATCGTTGGCGGCTGTGCTACTCAATTATGATGAAGAAGAAAAAGTTATTATGATGAGGTAGTCGCTACACTTATTGGTTAGGGATCTTACACATCAAATCCAAAAAAATTAACATTGACTTGTCTAGTCGAGAGGCACCACCAGCTAAACCATCAATTATAGAACCTCCGAAATTGGAGTTGAAAGTACTTCCTGCTTATATTAGACACATCTTTTTGGGAGTCAACAATACATTACCGATAATAATTACAAACGACCTCGAAAAATGGAAAGTAGATTGATTGATCAAGGTGTTGAAGAAGCATACTAAGGCATTGAGGTGGTCAATTGTTGACATTGTGGGAATTTCTCTTGGGGTGTGTACTCATAATATTTACTTAAACAAAGGATGTAAGCCAAGGATTGAGCATCAAAGAAGATTGAATCCTCCAGTGCAGGAAGTCGTAAAAAAGAAGATAATCAATTTGTTGGATGCAGGAGTAATATTTCCTATTGCTGACAGACAATTGGTGAGTCCGGCTCAATGTGCTCCCAAAAAATGAGGCATGACGGTAATTCAAAATTAGAAGGCTGAGCTTGTGGCTACTCGGCTCGTGATCGAGTGGTGAGTATGTATGTCTTACTCAAAGCTAAATTATTATACTGTAACACTTCGAATTTGAGAAAGGCCAAAAAAAGGATATGGGGAAGGACACATAGGCCAACACATGGATCAGGGGCACTCCACGGAGCCCAGACGGGATATGAAGGGGACCACGATCTATGTGGTGGCCTGTGGCAAGTTCTTCAGGGAATGCTAGATAGGAACCCCTCCCACGAGCACCTTAACAGCCCGTAGGGAGGCATACGAGGCATCATGATGCCTGTGTAAGGGAGGGAGAACCCACCTCAAAACCAGCCTCTTCCCACGAACCTCTAGACGAGTCGTGAAGGAGAAAATGACCGGTGAAGCTGTTCAGAGGAGGGCCAGGGCAAGAAGGGTCCTCCCTAGCCACTGGTTCAAGGACCATGATTGCCAGGACGACACGTGGTCCTTTAGAAAAGTCGTGGTGGCTCACGTGAAAGGGTTGCGTTAGCTTTAAGTCAGGGTATTGTCCTAATTATTATATCTTGATACTATGTCATTTTTATCCTTTCCTAGAACCCCTATGTACATGTTTTTAACCCCAAAATCAACCCATTCAAGTCATTCTCTCAAATTCCTAAAATAAGAACAAGTCTTCATCTCAAAATATTTCTCTCTCTAGAAAGCTTGAAGAAGAAAGCAAGGGGTTTACAATTCAACTCTCCAATTCCACCACTAAGTCAAGATTTTGACATTGAGGTATGATAGTTTTCATCTTTGGAGCCCTTTACTCCATAGAGTTCCCAAATTCTCAAATTTATAAAGATAGAGTTTGATGGTTAACGTAATCAAAGATGTTTCATCCAATTCTAAACATCAATGATCGTTCAATAGTAATTAACCCAACTAGTGAGTTGGGGTCGAGTCCCAAGGGAGCAGTTAGTAGTCGAGAATCAAGTAGAAAAGTAAATTTATATTCTAATCAATCATAGTTAAAGACATTAACGAATAAAAGTATACTAAATCAAATTAAAGGGTGACACAAGTGTCAATTATCAAGGGGGTTTGTAGTCAAATTAGCAACTAAAAACAGCAAAAATATAGAAATACGAATATGGAGACGAGATTCTTGGGATGTGAAAGGAATATGGGCTAAAATAAACAACCGGGTAAATGCTATTGATAGTAAATCGCTGTAAATTTGCAACTAAGCTAGACCTTAGTCCCGTAAATTTTCTCTCGAACAATTTTTAGCAGTAATTAAGCACATCCTTTTCCTTAGCACATTTACTCTCTCGAGCTGAATGTGTGGGAGAGGGTTTAGGATTCACTCTCTCGAGCTGAACCCACAACAACCCAATAACCATAGACAATCGATTTAGTAGTTTTGGTTTTAAAACCTCTCTCTTGAGCAAGCGAAAAATACGAAAATAAAATTGTATTTGCAACTACAATCCCATTAAATTCAAACACAACTACTGAACGAAATCACATTTAGACAGCAAATTAACTATCAATTAGCAATACCCAGCAGTAAATTCAACCCATATTCACATAATCACACCCTAAGAATTGGGATTTTAGCTAGACATGACAAAGAGATAGAAATCGATACCGAAAAATGTTTCCATCAAGTGGGTACGATAGAAAATGTCTTTACACACGCCAAAGGTGAAGATTCTTCAATACCCACTTCCAATTTCTTGGAATTGGAAACCTTCAAAATCTCCAAAGCTCAAGAACAATGTCTCCCAAAAACTCTAAGAACTAAAACTGAATAATAGTGAATATTTCTTAGTCTCATATCAAAATTCTCTAAGCTACAAATTTAAACGAGTATTTATAGTTTTTAAAAATTTGTGCTGCGAAGGATCATTCGGTGCAGTTTAAGGCTGGCAATTGGACCGGTTTTTGTCCGGTCCGGTCCGGTTCCCGTACCGGTAAGTCCGGTACCGATTGAACAGGTAAGGAATCGGTCTTATAGGTACCGGAATCGGTACCGAAACGGAACCTGGATTTTTATCCGGTTGATCCGGTTCGGTTCAACGGTCAATTTAATTTTTTATTTTTTTTATTTTTTAAGTGAACGTTTAAATTGAGCCGTTGGGCCCTTTTAGTCGTTGGGCTGGGGCCCAAAACGGCTCAAAACAGCCCCCCACCCCTCTCTAACCCCTTAACACTATAAATATACCCATTTCTTTTATTTAAATCACAAATTCACAAATTATCTCATTAACATCTTACAAAATCTTTCAATTTTCAATCTCTCATAAATTCATAATTATTATTTTGTGATATTGGCTTGGAGTTCGGATTTTGCAGATTTATTTGAAGTAAATCGGAAGCTTCAATTGGCATCTCTCAATTTCGGCTTTGGTTATACGTCTACTTTTACGTAGACATTCGGTACATTCGTTCCAACTTTAATTTTTTATTTGTTTATTAATTAAGTTATTTTATTTTTTTGTTATATTATCTTGTTTGTTTTTCATAATATTAATTATTTTAAACTTGAACATGAATTCGGAAAAAAATATAGTGGTAAAAGACCAATGTCGGAAAGAAAAAATAATAGGGGAGGAGGAAGTAGTTCTAATTCTAAAAATTTGCCACCTCCTAGATTTAGAATTAATACTAATGATTATACTCATATTGATGAAACTTCTTTTACCCGAGACTCACGACCTATTGAATTTAATTCCGAAAATGAAGTAGATCATGAGACTTTAAATAGATGTTTTACTAATTTTGAGGAAGAATTAGATGAGGAAGTAGAAATAAATGAGAAAGATGATGAGACCCCTACCTCTACTAGTCCGGCTACCGAATTACCGGAACAAGATGAAGTCCCTTCTTTACCTACTTTTTCAAAGACCGTTGTACGTGTTAAAAGGTCTTTAGTATGGAAATTTTTGGTACAAAATGAGGAAAAAACTACTGTTACTTGCACGAAATGTAAATTGACCATGAAACATGTAACTACGGGTACACAAGGAGGAACGGGACGACTAAGAACGCATTTGAGAAAGTGTAATAAAGAATTTGCTCGCCTAGATGATATAGAAAGGGCTAATAGAAATGGAATACCCATACCTAAAAATTCTATGGGAGCTGGAGGTTCTAATATGGTTCAAAGTGTATTAAATATGACTAACCCGGCTAGCCGAAGCACACAACGCACATATAGTAAAGAAAAAAATCGTAGAGAATTAGCTAAAATGGTTGTTGTTTGTGGTTTGCCTTTTTCATTTCCTTCACATCCTGGTTTTATTCAGTATATTCGGGAATTGTATAACCCAGATTATGAAGGTATTCCAAGAAGTACAATTAAAAGTGATCTTTTTAAATATCAAAAAGAATATTGTCATTTTCTTCGTTGTTTATTTGTTTATTATGATGGTAGATTATCTATTACTTCTGATATGGGACGTAGTCCTAATGGTAGTGATTATTTTACAATTACTGTCCATTGGATTGACCATGAATGGAACATGCAAAAACGAATATTAGGATATAAATATGTTGAAGAAACTAAAACCGGTGCTTATATAGCAACAAAAATAGGCTCTATTTTACAATTTTATGGAATATGT
>JAJOOO010012705.1:0-13423 GCA_029582685.1 Solanum piurae
CTAAAACCTCCACCAGATGGGTTACCAATCAAAATCAACTTACTTACAGTCTATTATCAATATATCAAGTTAAGTGAAGAGGTTACCTCAAGGTACCAAAAGCATTGCTTCTTGAAATTTGAAGAAGTTGGGTGGTAACTCCTGATTTAACTTACCTTGGTGGTTGAATTGTGATTTGAGGTAAAAATATCCTTTCAAATTTTCGCCTTAGACGTGTGACGAAGAAGATATGGAAACGGGGGGGGGGGGGTGGTTATTGTCAAACATAAAATTGGTGAAGCCTTATCTTGAGCATCAAATTTTAATGCCTAACAGAAACCCTTCCAGTGAGTTTTGAGGCTTCTAGTGTTGAGTAATCGTCCTGCTGCGGAATAGAAAAGAGTTGAAAGGCCTTTTTAGAACTTCATGTGATGAGATAAGTGAGGACCTTAGCCAACAGAGTCCGAGTTCGTGGACAGCCCCAGGACATAAAAGATGAATAATGAAAGATGAGGAAGAGTATACTCAGTAGCAAGATAGTAGTTCTCCTAGTCGTCCTAGCATTAAATTCTTAATGCCTAGCTTGCAGTCTGGAGGGTTCTAAACTTCTAATGGTGGCCATTGAGTTTCAATGGCTAGCATCAACCCAGTGGGTCAGCAATAAATGCCAGCGTTTGGCGTAAACCTTCTTCAATTTGCGCCGGACGTCTCATTGAAGAAACTTTTAAGCATTTATAAACTATATCCTAAGAGCTACAAGTTTCCTTCTGAAACCATAGGTGATCTTAATTTCTAAGGGTTGTGTACATTTGAAGTTAGGCTATGCTCACTTTGGGCATCTTTCCATTAACATTAAAATCAAACTCCACTTAGTCCTTTACATCCCTATACCCCCGGGAGAAATTTTAAGCATTGAACACCTTCCCAACATATAAAACACATTATTTTTTTTAACTTAGAGCATGCATGTGAGCTTAACTCAACGAAAATGTTGGGTGTGTAACATCAGCCTTTGCATAAAATAGTCTTTTGTTTCCTGTTTGATTTACTGCTGAAACACTTCTTTTTGTCGTTTGTACCTTTAATATGTTTGATATGCGATCATTTGTCATTATATAATATATATATATATATATTTGGGGGTCCAAGTATTCTTATATTTGGACTGAAATGGAGTTAAAATTTGTGAGACCTGTGCTCTACTGAGTTATCGTTCTATTTCTTCTTTGTGTAGATCTGTTGGGAAGACTCAGATGAACCAACAGTCTTCAAGGAGCCATTTTGTCTTCACTCTGAGAATTTCTGGTGTGAATGAGGTTCGGGGACATTCACCTAACATTTAGCATGCCATTTTGATTGCCTCTTCTATAAGTATTTTCAGTTGACTAATAGTATCCTATCTTAGAGTACCGAGCAACAAGTACAAGGTGTACTCAATTTGATTGATCTCGCTGGAAGTGAACGTCTATCCAAGAGTGGGTGTACTGGAGATCGGCTAAAAGAAACTCAAGTAGTTGCTTGAAACTTTCAATCTCTTTTCAAGAACTTCCTACTTCCCAAGATATTCTTCTAACTTATTTCCCTGTTATCCACGAGTTTCATTCAGGCCATCAACAAGAGTCTATCGTCTCTTAGTGATGTCATATTTGCTCTAGCCAAGAAAGAGGAGCATGTGCCTTTTAGGAACTCAAAGCTCACATACCTTCTCCAGGTAAAAATGATTATTCAGCTCCTAGTTAAAATACATGGTTCTGGGTAATTTCCTAGGGTGTTAAAGGTAATACTTTTAGGATTGATCTGTATGTTTCCAGTGTCATTTTAACAGTTGTGTATATTCACACCTTTTGTTTCACACACCTGCTGATCATTGCATGTTTTACTCAGCCCTGTCTAGGTGGTAACTCGAAGACATTAATGTTTGTTAATGTTTCACCGGATCCTCCATCTGTGGGTGAATCCCTGTGTTCACTCCGATTTGCAGCACGGGTTAATGCATGTGAGATTGGGATCCCAAGGCGTCAATCTAGCTTGCGTCCCATAGATTCTCGCCTAAGCATTGGCTAACTTTTTAGCGGAACTCTCGTTCTAGCTTTTAGAATTGGTTTGTCTGTAATTCTGTATGGCAGTTTGATATTTAACTGAGAAATTATATTACCTCTAACAACATCCACCTCCAATTTGTATAGTGGATAAAGTATTGTCTTTGTATCAGTAATAGCATATGGGGCTTTGTATTACTATACTTGTCATTTTTTTTATGGGGAGTTACTTGTGTATAATTTACCTCTTCTTTTTTTGTACCTTTCTTTGGAGAAGAGGTTAATTTGTTGGAAATCTTCTAAGTGTGAAACAAAAACAAATTAATTCAAGCATAAACAGTTGATCTCCAGGTTGCAAGTTAGTATATTTTATGTTGCAGTTTTATTTTCTTGGAAGTATGCACTACAAGGTAAACAATTGAAATTTTGTGTACGTGGGTTTAAACATTATGTTGTTCACATACTTCTATCCTACTAGGTTTAGCATACGTACCTTGTTTGGATGGTTGTTATTGTATTGTATTGTTAGTTTAAATAGAATGTTTATTTTTGTTGGTATTTAAGTTATATTGTTTCGTATTGTTTGAATTCGTTGTTAGGTAATGACGAAAAAACCCATTTTATGTAACAACTGATTGGTGTGATCGCGTTGTTACCTTAATATTTTCTTCTCATTTTGTCTTCACTTATTATTTAATAATTCTATTTTATCTTTTACTCTATCTTTTCGTAGTAACTCTTCCATGTACCCTACTTTTCTAGTAGATTTATCATTCAATTTATGAATTTGTTACATTATGTAACGATTGAGAACATACAATCTATTCAAACACAATATTCATTAGAACAATACGATACAATAAGATATATATGAAACAACATGTAACAACCATCCAAATAGAGTAATAAAGTCCTCTAATTCAAACACAAAAATGGATGGGTCAATAATCAATCCAAACTTAAATAAGTTGATGAGTAACAACCATCTAAACATAAGTAATGAAGTCCTTAAATTCAAACATAAAGATGGTCGGGCCAATAATCAGTCCAAACTTAAATAAGTTGACGAGTTATGATTTTAATTTTGATATCTTTAGTGACTAACCAAGAATTTTACAATATCAAGTTGTGTGAGGCAACTGAAACTTCTCTATACAGCCTTATCCAGATGAACACATTCCATTTTCTTTGCAAAAACTCTATTCCCTTAGACAAGAATTGACTTCAAATGGCTTCCAATCTTGTAAAATTTCATCCTTCATTCCAGTTCAAGCTGAACAAACTTCATAACACAACAAGTTCCTTAAGTTTTTTAGGATCAAAACAACAACTTAACAATCTTTATCTCTCTGTTTTCTTCACAAAACCCAAGTCAGATTTTTCACCTCTTCAATGTTCATTATCTTCTCCTACTCCACCTACAACCAAAGAAGATGCCATTTCTCAAGCAAAATTCTCTCTTTCAACTACTTTAGAGAAACCCCTTAACAATCCCAAACTCATTGGGAAAATCAAGAAACTCAAACAACCAAGATTTCGTGTCGAAATTCCAGTTGTTGATGACTCCCCATCTGCATTAGCTCAACTTGCTTTTGACATTTTTGGAGAAATGTCCATCAAAAGAAAAGCCCCAAAAATCAAGATTCTACTTTTATGGCCTAACCAAACCTTAACCCAAGCTGCACAAACAGAATTTGAGAAGACGAAATCTTCAAACCCCATTATTGAAAATTTAGATATTTCATCAAGAACTGAAATTTCTGCTGATGTGGTAGTGTTTATGGCTCCAGAGGCTTCAAGATTGACTGTAATGAAGGAGATTTCTGATACATTGTACCCAAAGCCTGTGGTGATTTTTAATCCTAAATGGGGTTTTGATGAAGAGAGTAGTTTTGGTGAGATGAGTGGATTTGTAGGTTCATTTGAGGTTGTGTATTCATTTATGGGATTGGAGGTTAGAGGGATATTGAGTAATAGAAAAGGGGTGATGTTTAAATGTGTTAAAGATGGTGTTTTGAGTGGTGAGAAATGGTATGTGTTCGTCGAAGACGATGGAGAGTTGAAAGTGGTTTCAAGGTTTAAAACTAGGCCATCAATTGTTGAAGTTGAGAATGTTTTGTATAACTTGATGGCTGTGAATTCGCCAATTACAAAATCAGCTAAGTTCTTGAAAGATTTGGTGTCAAATGTTAGGGGAAAAAAGTAGAGCACAAGCAATTCAAGGTATTACAACTCACATCATTTCAACTTTAGGGTAGCTATCCTTTGCAATGATATTATTGTTTCCTAGAACCGTTACAGTATCTTCCTGTATGACGTCCATGTACTAGCTTTGCCAGGTTTTGGTGAATTCAAAACTCTAACATGGAAGAACGAACAAGAAACTATTGGCTTCATGAACTAAGCATCAACATATGTACTGTTATTGCTAGGAGGTGAAAGATGTGTACGTGCTCTCTCATTTAGCCAATATGGTGGTTTCATTCCCTTTTTTGAATCCTTGTGAATAATTCTGCATGATATATCTGTAAACATACTTAACAGCATATTGAAGACAATACCAACCTTTCGATTATCTGTGTAAGCATGGTTTAGTGAAAAATATCCATTATCATTTGTTGTATAAGATGTAAAACTACTGAATGAAATGACATTAGAGAACCAGAAATCCATAACTCTCCCTAGACTTATGTTCTCATTTACAAGCATCTTCTTGAGGTAATTTCAAGATGCTATAATTTCAGAGAAGTAAATGGATTTGCTCCAGAATGGTACAAGTTATGGTAATGTTGAGCATCTGCAATGCTTGTATAGTCTAGTTAGTCAGCTTGCTGTAGTTGCTACGATAAACTGGAGTGAAATGAGTTGGCAGTAGAGACCATAGGAAGGAGCCACACCTGCGATCTTCATCAAAGGAGCATGCGTAGTACCCGAGTCCTAGCATATGTTGAAAGGGATCAATAGCATGGACATAGACAAAAGATTTACTCACACCTTTGTTGAAATTGTCAACAGGCCAAAAGATCTCTTCACACACCTTTGTTGAAATTGACAACCAGCCAAAAGATCTCCACATTTTGAAATTGCTACATTTGCCTATGCATGCTTTTCTTTTCGTATAAATTGGGAACTTTTGCTCATTTTGTATACACACCAAAACAGGGAGAAAAAAATATATTAGAGAGCATAGTGAGGTATATCATAGATTATGAAAAAAATAGTTTTTGAAGGAAAAATAGAGTGAGCGATATTTTAGTAAGGCGGGAAATCAAAAGAGGGTTTTGAGCGTGTAGTAGTCACTTTGAGTATTGTACTCTTGACTACACAGTGTAAAATTTCTTGCTATAGTGATATCAATTGTTGTTTTTGGCCTGTGGTTTTTTCCTTTATTTAAAAATATTTTCACGTAAAATTCTTGGTGTCATTATTTTTTCAATTTATTCCTTTGTTTGACTGTTAATATTTTTGTGTTATTCCGCATTTTTTCGATAAACTAGTATTAGAGCTTTGATTTGCAATATCTTTATTTTTTGGGGAACGATGGAAGCCAACACAGTTATGATGATTACTTTGAATGACGTTAATTATACCATTTGAAAGGGAAAATGGTATATCTGCTCTATGTTAATTTTTTTTATCAATCAGTGTACCACTATAAATCCTGATAATAAAATAGATGAAGAGTGAAATTTGTTGCACAAAAAGGTTTGTAGATTTATTAAGCAATGGGTTGACGATAATGTGGTGAATCATATTCTAGAGAGACACATGCTCAGACTCTATATGAGCATCTTGAAAGTTTGTATGCGTTCGGAAGTCTGGAGACAATAAAATATTCTTGATAAAACAAATGTTAAGCTTAAAAATCATGATGATTCTCTAATGACGGATCATCTGAATAACTTTCAGGGGATCATGCACCAATTATTTACAATGGGCATTAAATTTGATGAATATATTCTAGGTTTGCTTCTACTTGGTTCTCTATCGAACTCTTAGGAAACATGTAGAACTTCATTGTACAATTCTGCTTTGGATGGTGTGATCTCTATGAATTTCGTCAAAAGCAACGTTCTAAATGATGAGATGAGAAGAAAATCTCAAGGTGTTTCTTTGTCGAATGTCCTGATGACTGGCCCTAGGGGGAAGAAGCAAGAATCACGATTTTCAGGATAGAGAACATAATAGAAACAAATCTAGAGGCAAAGTTAATGATATTGAGTGCTATCATTATGACATGAAAGAATGCACAAAGAAGTTTTGTCGGAAGTTGAAGAAGGAGAAGAAAGACAAAAAGGAAAAGAAAAAAAGATGAAAATGAAAATTGCCTAGCCACCGTCACCATCAAAGATCTTGTACCATTCTTGATGCAGATCTGATAATAAATTTGGCAATGAAGTTCTAAATGTTTCTATAAGAAGCTGGCATGGAACCAAGTAGAAGTAAGCCTTGAATTTCTTCATCACATTTAATGCCCATAGCAAATAACTGATTTATGATCTCCCAAAACCTATTCAGATGATAAGTTAGACCCATCATGATATTTTAAGCTTAACATCTGCTTTATCAAGAACATAATTTTGTTGTTTTCACTATTCCGAGCATACAAACTTTTAAGATGCTCCCATAGGGTCTGAGCATGTGTTTCTCTAGAAATATAGTTCACCACATTATCGTCAACCCACTATCCAATAAATTCATAAATCTGTCTGTGCAACAAACCACTCTTCATCTGTTTTATTATCAAGCTTTATAGTGGTAAAGACTGATTGATAAAAATTCTTGACATAGAGCAGATCTTCCGTTTTCCCCTTTCAAATGACATAATTAACGTCATCAAAGCAACTAATCTACTTGTGTTGACTTTCATCATTTCCCAAAAAATATAGATATTGCAATCGAAGCTCTAATACCAGTTTATTGGAAAAATACAATTAAAATACTGAGAAAATAATGACACCAAGAATTTTACATACAAATCATTTTAAACAAGGAAAAAGGGTAGAAACATAATTTTTGAAAAAAAATGTGTTGATCATAGGTAAAAGGAAAATACTAGATTAATAACTTTGGATAGATCTAACTTCATGTTAAAACGAATTCGTCCCAAATGATATCAAACAGAAGCCATAATATAAATGGTTCTTTCGATAAAAGTTTCAACATTTAAGCAATGGAGTAAACACTTCATAATTAGAAAACCTATATTTAGGTTTGGCTTAATAAATTCTTGTATTTTATATTGTAAATACTTTATTTAAAAATTTGTAGACGCCATAGTCTATCATTATAGCACATTCTTCCTAATAATGAACCTTCAAACTTATTACATATTGATGCCAAACACATTTGCTCCGGCAATGGTATCTTTCTATAAACACCTCATTTGAAATACTAAATAAAATCATCAATTAGCTTCGTGATAAGCCAAGCCAATGAAATGCTCCATGAACAAATGTCAAAGAGCTCCTTAATATGATATATATATACTATTAACGATGTGCTTAGATACAATATTAAATATATAATAGTTATTATAAATATTTAAATCGATAATAGTTTTTTTTATGTATCCTTCACGTTTATAATTAATGATTTAGTATATAGAGTTTGATTTATACATGGAAAATTACACCAGTTCATATAAATAATAAAGAGTATGTTCACAATCTAAGATGATTTTGGACAAGTCATTGTAATGATCGCAACAGAAAGCTAAATATATATCTTGATTATGGGATGATAAAATTTTGACTTCTTATGCTAGTACATTTTGTATGTGTTGAACGAATGCAAGTAAAGATTAGTATTTATACTGAC
This sequence comes from Solanum piurae, assembly GCA_029582685.1. Lineage (NCBI taxonomy): Eukaryota > Viridiplantae > Streptophyta > Magnoliopsida > Solanales > Solanaceae > Solanum > Solanum piurae. Next base: position 7,839 of record JAJOOO010012705.1, read on the forward strand.
TTAATAAAATAAATTTTCTAGTCCATTAAATATCCATACTCTTAATTTGGTATAATTATTATTAGTTTTATGTATTGTTTATATGTTTTAATTTACTAAAAATTACTAATAATCTTTTGTGGGTCAATATGCGTAATAAATTGGATGATGACAACATATATTGACAAAATAATAGTTAGTTGACGAAATTCGTATCTTGGTCTAGAGAATGATGATACATACACCTTTTCAATAGCTTATGAGTTTTCATGTTTAAATTCTAAAGCTGTACTTTATATCCGTCACATGAAATAAGTTAAACGGAAGTCTAAATGATATAATCAATAAGATAAATTGTTAGTAATTAAATTTAATTAATTAGTATCTAAATTAAACTGTCTCTTTGCCTTCACAAAGTAGGACTTCTACATCACCCTCTCTAGACCTCACTTGTGGAATTACATTAATATGTTGTTATATAAATTTTAACTTGTGGAGTAAAATAAGGTTTAATGGAAGAAGTTCAAAATGAAACTTAGGAGTGCAATACAATTTTTAGTGGAATAATTCCTAATTTTTCTGCTAGAATTAATTAATATATTTCGAATTACTTCCATACATAGGAAGCTTCGTTAATTAAATTATATAGTCTCTATTGTCTCTAAATAGTTAGAAATTAAATGAAATATTCATTTTTTTTGTTGGAAAAAGGTTTTAAAACCTCACAACCTGTGGCTATATATGTATAATAATCCAACAATTTTACTGGGATGTTTATCAATTTTTGTTTCCAATAAGAGAATTTTACTAAATAATTTACGACCATCAAATATGTATAAATCAATCTTAATGATTCAATAAAAGGTTAAATTTTATTTGAAGAAAATTCTTGACAACAAAATAATATTGATTTCTCTCAAACTTTCCTTTGAGCTACCTGAAAGCACCAAGTGCATAATTAGGAGCTACCCTTTTCCACAAGAAAGCACCAAAGAAGACTGTTTTTTTCTGGGGACTCACAAATGATGGACTATTCTCAACAAGTTCAACTTACAACCACATCAAGGGCAAAACTTGCTAAGAAAACATTGGAGCCTAATGAGAGATTTAAATGGATCTGGAAGGCAAATGCACCAAACAAAATAAGAACCTTCCTTTGGCTTTTGTACCATCGCAGACTGCCCACTAATCAATCCCTAAAGGAAAAAGGGATGAGTGTTAACCCAAGGTGCCACTACTGTGACTACCCAAGAGAGGACTCCAATCACATCTTCTTTGAGTGCCAAAACTCCCTCAACTTCTGGGATTCCATTCAATCAAAGTGCGACAATCAAGGGACTACAATCGTTGGCAAGATTAATGAGGACAACTGGATAGACGAGTGGCACAATTTGAGCAAGGATTTCAACCACTGGATGGACTGGAACACTCTCATCTCCTTTTACCTCTGGAACATCTGGCTCACAAGAAACAACAATTCCTTTAATGACCAAAAGGTTCCTATCAACAGTCACCAAGCAATCTCCCATGCCATGGAATATAACTTGATCTTCAACAAACATATCAACACCAAGGCTCACAGAACCACTACAAAGGTTAAATGGGATCCTCCCCAGTTGGGAACCTACAAGTTGAACACTGATGCCTCCGTGAAACAAAGCCCGGGTCCTGGGGGTATAGGAAGTCTGGTTAGAAACCACTTGGGACACTGGATCGTTGGATTCAACGATCACACCCCCCACACAAACCCCGTTAGAACAGAGCTGCTGGCAATGAGGAGAAGCCTCCAAATAGTTGTAAATCATAGTCTCACCCCCCTTGAAATTAACTCTGACTCTATCGAAACTATCAATATGCTTACAAATAAGAATATTAACCTGCTATATGATAACATTGTTGTTGAGTGCAATGCTTGATGCTGAAGCTGAAAATCACCAAAGTGACCCAGGTGTTTCGGGAACAAAATAGAGCAGCAGATAAATTGACAAAAGAGGGGACGAAGGTGGCAATTTTTAATGAACCAAATATTTTGTTAGTTCCTCCAATGTATGCCCAAAGGGAGGTAGAAGCAGACATTCTAGGAACTATGTATAATAGATTAACAAACAATATTCCTAGCATTTTCCAGGGTCGGGATGTGACCCAACTTAATCAAAACGGGCATCATGCCACTGCGGATGCACCGATACATTACCCCTTCTAATTATTATTAATATATTAAGTCTTTCCTGATAAAAAAAAATTGATTTCTCTGGGGGAGGGGTTCCATAAAAAAGCATAAGGGGTCTTTATCAGGATAATCATGAACCCCAATAAAAGATAAATCATTGGTCTTGCCCATGATAAGAAGTTTCTAAGAAGTTTAATTATTCTTGACATGATTGAAATGCTCAAAATTTAAATTTTGTACAAATTTTAAAATGCACTTGAATAAAAAATAGAGACCACATAAATAACTTGCTAAGAATGTCCGTTCTCAAATTAAATTTGAGAGATAGGATGATTCAAATCCTTATGTGTACATAACACATGCCAATTATTTATATATTTTTGTCAATAGAGAATGTTAATCCGCTTCTTTAGTTCACTAATTTCTAATTGCATTTACTTCTTTATTATACTCTATTTTTCAATATCATTGGTTTCCTATAATATTTATTATCATATACTTCTTAGGTCCGCCTACGTGGCGTCACCACAAACCAGAATTCTCTTTTAATTTATTTATTTTCAAACTAGCCTTCCCCTTTCATGAAAAGTTGGGACTTTCATGAAAAATTGTGACTTTTATGAATAGTTGTGACTTTTATGAATAGGTGTGACTTTTATGAATAGTTGTGACTTCCAAATAGTTGTGACATTTTCGATAAGACACAATAAACATTTGTTCACACTACCCTTTGTTGTCTATAAATAAAGGGATTTCCTCTCATTTTAAAACAACGAAAATTCTGAACTCCTCCTCCTCCTCATGTACTTTGCTCTTGTTGAGTGGCTCACTGACACCATTATTTTTGTATCAATACACTGGTGAATAAAATCGTTCTATCCTGAGAGAATCTATTCCTTTAAACATCAGGTACTAGAGGGGAATAATTTCCATAAGGGGACATTATGCATTCAGTGGGCGCGATTTTTTCCTTTCTGTTTCATTCTATTGTTACAGATCCTAGTATGTTTTATTACGGTCATTAATTTATGCTTATGTTATTAAAGATAAATGATAAGATGTTATAATTTTCATTTTCCTTTACATTACTAATGTTGGTTATTACGTAATCTTGTATGTAAGATAATATATTATTTTAGTTTTAATGACTGATATGTTTTAAGTATATTTTTATAAATTTTGTGATATTAAATTCCCGCGCAAGACACGGATAATTTTACTAGTATTTATATAATTAACAAAACCGATGTATAAAAGGATAGGAAGCCGCACATAGATAATGACTTTTTTAAAAACATCTCTGTAGTGATGACTATACTAATTTCCATTTTGTATTGGCTTGCCGTAATTTAAACTTTAATTAATAAGCAACTTATTGTATTTCAGAAAATTTGATGAAACTAGTGCAAGTGAGTGTTTAATAAATTCTATGCCAGATTAGACAAGGGAGCTATTTGGAAGAAGCAAAATTAAACAAATTTATCGTATTAGTTTATTTTAATCGGTTATACTAGATTAAAATCTTTTTAGGTGTCTATAACTAAACATAAAAATTACATTAATTTTTTTCTTTTAAATGTATGTTACTCCTTATAGTTTATGACTTGAAAACAAAACATAATTATAGAAGGACTACTCTATAAAAAAAAGATTAAAAAAACTAAAATAAGAAATAATATAGTAATTTAATCATGAAATAATAACATTAAATTAAAATAGTAAGTCAAAAAATTTAATCTATTAAAATTAGAAAGTAGCATCAGGAAAAAGTTTGGTTAGCAATGGAATGCATTGGAAGATCAATAACGAAACAAATTTAAGGATTATATACTTTCTAGATGAGTTAGTATATTGATAACAACCGTTTACATCTTCTTTAAGAGGTGTAATTGAACATTTATTGATTATGGTTGGGCTGTTTGGAATTGAAAACACACTGCTTGACTAGAAAAATTATATGGAAACAAAATAATTTGTAATCATACAAGAAATTTGACTTTCTAAATAAAATTTAAGTTTTTGGTAGGTTATAAAGTAATTAGATCGAATTAAATTACTGAAATCTAATGTTAAACAACTATAAATTATTTACAAGCTTTACATATTTCATAGTTTTGATTTTTTTTTATCTCTAGGATGTCCTCCTCAAAGCAACTATAAAACCCTCCTCTTTGTCCCTTGATTTTCACCCGCAATTGCATTAGTTCTCCGCTTATTCTTTATATGTTTTCTCCATTTTCAAATCTTATTTGACCTTCTATTTTTAATGTTTCATAAATGTTCTACATTACGCATGAACTACAAATTGTCCCAAAATTTACCCCAATTCTATGCTAGATTTCTTTGAGCAAGTTTATCAAATAAATATTAAATTTATGAGTTGTCAAGTTATTCAATGAACCACAATACAAGCAATAAATGGAATTGTTATGTCTCCTCATAGCTAGTGATATTTGGTTGGAGGCATTTCAAATAGGTAATTATTTTTCCTGCAATCTATTTGATCATTACATTAGGTAAATTTATGATTTTATCTGTTGATTTATGAAATATGATTTATATATATACAACTTGCATAACTATGATAAAAAAAAAGGAGCAATTAGGAGACGGAAGATTTCTCTATCATCTGAATGGAATAAGTGTATTCGATATTGAAGAATAATATTTTGTTGAAATATACAATTGAAAATGTATCATTTATGGTGGTCAATACGTTTATGTGATAATGCTTCTGAATTTTGTATGTGTCAAAATAGATAAACGTAATATTTTTTTTTTACTTTTATGCCATGAATAATGATGTATCTCTATTTATTGGAGTACTCATCACAATTCTTTATCGGACCTAAAAATTATGTAGATTAATGGTTCATGCATAAATAATGTCTATAAATATGATGATATTTGTAATATACGTAGAATGTACTGATGGAAAAAACATAATGAATAATCAGAATTTTTTATAATCAACGAGTGATATCTTATTAAGACGAGAAACTTACTTGAGGAGACACAAATAATTTTTTGAAACTTACCCTCGATGAAAAATTTCCGTCAGCGAAGAAGTCTATAACTTAATTTATTTTTGAAAGTATGACCAATTAGTGATTCTCAGTAAATACAGTTAGATGCACAAATTTTTCAATATAAAAAAGAGAATTGTCATACCTCAATTCAAATTTAACTACTCATTTCATTATTAGATACTCCCTCTGTCCCAATTTATATGACTTACTTTCCTTTTTAGTCCGTCCCAAAAAGAATGACACATTTCTATTTTAAGTAACAATTTGCCTATAAAATGTCTTTTTTACCCTTAATGAAATGATTTACAACCACACAAATTTCTATCATTCATTTTGGACCACAAATTTTAAAAGTCTTTCCATTTTTCTTAAAGTTTGTGCCAAATGAAAGTACATCATATAAAATG
>JAJOOO010012706.1:0-12025 GCA_029582685.1 Solanum piurae
CCCCAATCAATTAATTAGATTTTATTAAAAGATTATTCACGACTTTTAAATTTCTTCATTCGATTAATTTTAATTTAATTTATTTTATATAATATTTTTTGTAAATCAATTTCAAATTTAATAATAATTCATTGTTAGTACATGGAAAGAGACTTATGTAGAAATAAAATGAAAAATATAAATAAGAAGAATAAAAGACAAAAGTATCTAAAATATGCTAATAAATTTAAACAAAGATAAATTGAGAAAAAGAAATATCATTGAGAGAAAAATAATGATAACAAACATAATAAAACTTTACATTGAAACAATAGGGAAAATTATCAAAACAACAATATTTTAGCCTTTAGTGGGATTTCTTAACAACATTTTAACTATTTATTAAAAATGACAATATTTTAGATTGTTAAAAGGATGAGTTATGTATTTATTTTATTTTGATTAATTTGTAAGAATACAAATACTTAATAATAAAATAGAGAAAAACATTGAACATAAAACATCAAATAAGGAAAAAAATGACTTTAAAACTTATTCAGTTACTTATTGAAAAGCGGGGATGTTGCCATTATTTCTGTGTAGCGTTTTTTTGCTCTTCCATTCTTAATAATTTGCAAAAAAAGTTTTGTCTTGCTATTCATTCAATTGATAATATTACTAGCTTGTTCAAATCGAATTCGACATATTCTTAAAGCGGATGTTTTCGATTTCCACGACTATAACTTCGTCAGTTCCATTGAATAGCAAAATTTCCGACATCATGTATTTTTTTGTTGTTGTTTATTTTGAATCGGTGAAATCTTTGTATGGTTTGAAATTTTTATTGAAATTTCGACATCAGTTCCATTGAAATCAAAAAAAATCACATGAACACGCTGAGGAACAATCATATGTTTTGTAACCAATATATGATGCATAAGGCTTGAAAGTGCTTGATTCTTTTTTGGTTTCATAGTTGTTTTCTTTTTATTTGAATGCATACAATCTTTTTTTGTATCCCATTATGTGACATGTAAATATTAACAATATGAAATTGTATATTTTTTTAGTTTTGAAGTTGTTGTTACGGTATGCATACAACTTTATAAAAGGTTTAAGATCAAAAATAAATTAAAGATTGTATACTAATATTGGTTGCCTTTCTGTAAAGTCTGGATACAGTTAAATATTGGATTTAATATTGGATGTAATTGATTATTGGATACACTTTTTTTGTTTTAGAAATACTACAAATATGTGATTATCAAATAAATATTTGTTAATGTAGTTATGGGAAGCATTAGTTTTCTAGTCATGCATTCTGGGAGGTGGAACGAGGATAATTGCTACGTTGATTACACTATAGAAGCAATTGTGATAAAAGAATATGCGACATTTAGAGAATTATTAGATGTTGTTTGTAAGCAAATTTGTGTTGATTTGAGCTTCAACAGTGTGAAACTTAGGTATAAAATAGAGGGTAGTAATGCACCATTGAAAATACACAATGGCATGGGTGTGAGGGTGTATGTGTCTTTGAAGAAAGATAACAAGGAATTGACAAAGTATCCTCTATGTGTATCTGTATTTGTGAATGATTGTGAATTGGCTGATAGAAATATTTTGGAAGATGGATTTCAAATGTGTGGAATAGATGGAGGATATATAGTTGATACACAAGCATTAATGCTTAGTGTGTCGAACAATAGCGATTACATGAATTGCGACATTATTACAAACACCAAACATAAGGTAATATTGGAAGATCAAGTTTATAAGGACAAGAGAACATTAAAAGCTGTGATGACGCAATACGCAATTGAGCATAGATTTCAATGGAGAACGGACAGATCAAGTCAAACATGGTATGTGTATTTGAGTTGGATTTCTTTTATAATTGTATTTTCAATCTGTCTTTTTTACATAATATCAACATTTAATTTGTATTATACTAATTCTAATAGTATAATATTCAAACAGTTATACAATTGTTTGTGTGTCTGAGAAATGTGGATGGATGCTGAAGTCGTCAAGTATTAATAAATCTGGAATGTTTAGAATTAGAAAATTCGTAGATGAGCACACATGTCCATTGAAAGATAAGGTGTATGATCAACGACAAGCAACAAGCAATCTTATTGGAGGTATGATCCAACCCAAATTAGTTGATCATAAAAGGAAGTTGACACCAAAAAATATACAACAAGATGTCAACTTAGCTCTTGGAGTAGATGTATCCTACGCAGTGGCATGAAAGGCTAAGGAAAAGGCTGTAATTTCTTTAAGGGGGACACCATCTGGATCTTATAGTAAATTGCCGAGCTACTTATACATATTGGACACTACCTACCCTGGATCACATATAAGGATGAAGAAAACTGATGAAAATCAGTTTATGTATCTTTTTATTTCTCTCTTCCCGTTCATAAAAAGTTTTGAGTGTTGTAGACCAATTGTCGTAGTTGATGGCAACCATCTCAGGGGGACGTATAATGGTACATTTGTTTCTGCGAGTACTGTTGATGGAGCAGGTATTCAAATTATAATATATGAAATTTGATTCGGTACTTAAAATTGTATTTCTTTATGAAGTAGTAATTTTATCAATGTTCTGTGTATAGGAAATATTTTGCCGCTAGCATATGGAATTATTGATTCAGAAAATGATGTATCCTGGACTTGGTTTTTTGAACAGTTTAGAGTAGCACATGGAGTTAAAGATAACATGTGTGTTGTATCCGATCGAAATGAGAGTATTATAAAGGCAGTTTCAAGGGTATTTGATGGAGTCCCTCATTATGCCTGCATTTGGCATCTATGGAAAAATGTGAAAACATTATTTAAAAAGTCACACAATAGTCTTTCAGAAGTTTTTTATGGGATGGCAAAGGCATACAAACAATCAGAATTCGATGAACTGATGGAAAAGGTTGAACAAGTTGATGTTCGTGTAAAGAATTACTTGGAATCGACAGGTTATCAAAAATGAGCTAGGGTATATGCAACAGTTGATCGAGGATTTGTTATGACATCAAACATAGTTGAGTGCATAAATGTTTGTCTAGTTGAAACAAGGAAATTACCAGTATACGATTTTCTTGAGGAAGTAAGACAGATGTTTGCAAGATGGAATTTCAAAAATCATACGTCTGCTTCACATACTTTCACCACACTTTGTGGTAAACCTCAAGAGATGCTCGTTGCTAATGAAGAAACATCATTACGTATGAAGGTATGCTGTTATATTTTACTATATGTTTATCAACATGATATAAAATAGCTGATTTTTTATGTGTACATTGTTCATAACATATCTGATTTGTTGTAGATTGTACCATCAAATAATTATGTGTACAGTGTTCATCACGAAGGTAGAACATATATTGTTTGTCTGGAAAATAAAACTTGTACTTGCAAGAGGTTTCAATTGGATGAAATACCATGTTCGCATGCTTGGGCCATTTTAAAGAAGAAATATTTTGATGTTGAACCATATTGTTCCGACATGTACAAGCCAAGTAACTTGTTGGATACATACAACATTCCAATTACTCCCTTACCTGATCAAAACGAGTGGAATGTACCTGGGTATAATAAGGACGACATAGTGCGGCCTCCAAAGCACAAAAAGCTACCTGGAAGGCCATCCAAGAAGTATCGTGACAAGGCGTACAACGAGCTATATGGGAAGAAGAGCAAGAATTCTTGCAGTACTTGTGGGTTTAAGGGGCACAATAGGCGTTCGTGTAGAAATGGACCGCACATTGTTTAGTTAATGATGCTTCAATTTTATATCTTATTAGAGTGGAATTGTTTCCCAAATTCTAATGCCCTCTGTTTTATATATTTACTATCTTGGAATTCTTTGTATATGTTTTCACTCGAAATGTATTCATATCCATGTTATTAATTTATTTTATATTTGTTGTATTTAACGTGTATTCACAAAAAAATATAAATACAAATTAGTAGTAAAATAAAATAATACTGAAAATACTTTTTGGTGAAAAACATAACAAATACAATAATTTGTATTCAAACTAAATTGTATTTATATTTAACTTTAAAATTGTACTTACTATTTCTCTAGATAAGTTTATATTACAAAAATTCATGATGTATTTCAATATCAGTTAGTATCCCAAACATCATGATGTATTTCAAATATCATTTTGTACTCCCTTCTTATAATGTATTCATCGCCATTTTACAGTAATAAAATCAAAATTTCATAACTTTAGAAAATCAACCATAATTCATCCGGTCAAATGTCTTTTACCTTACTACAGCACATGTGCCACAATGATTACAAAACACACAGCAGGCTATGCTTATAAAACACACATCCGGCCAAATATTTTTTTGGATGTTTTGTATCCAATATATGATGCATAACGCTTGAAATTTTCGTTTCATAGATGTTTTCTTTTTATTTTAATGCATACAATCTTTTTGTATCCCATTATGTTTAATGTAAATATTAACAATATGAAATTGTATATTTTTTTTAGTTTGGAATCTATTTTTTTAATACATAAACTATTTTGTATCCCAGAAAGTTAATGTAATTAGTAACAACATAGGGATAGAGTCGTAAAAATTTTGTGATAAATTCTGGATACAATTAAATAGTGGATTTTTCATTTTTTTGATGTTTTATGTTCCATACTATTTTCTAACCAAAATATGCAGGATATATACCTGCAAAATGATTAAGACCTGCACAATATACACATAAATATAAAACCAGAACTTCAAAACATTAAAATTATATTAACTAAGAAGATTGAACCATAACATCAAGAGTTTTTACATTAATAAAACCAGTACCGGAAAAGTTTAGAAGAGTTCCATAGAAATACAAAAACTAATGTATAATAACACACTAAAAAATAGACAATGACTAATCTATTTGAATTGTATCATTATCCTCAAATGCTACATTAATCTTGCTATGTCGCGGAGGTGCTTCATTGTCACTTATTGATCCGGCATCATTTTTTTGTTGGCCATAATTCCAAAGAAGTGTAGCATATCTTGACCGTAGAAATGATGCATCCAAATTGCCCGCTGGAATTCCTTGTTCGTATGATAGGTACTCGGCAAAAGTTAGCATATAAATACCGCAATCCCTACAATACAACACATTAAAAATAAACAATATAAAATTGATGATTTGATAATAGTAAATTCAAAATAATACAGAAACTTACAAAGTCCCGTGTGTCTGTTGAGGAACATTATCAATGAAGACTATATCAAAGAACTCATTCTCTTCTTGAGCTTGCGATACATCAATTCCTTTATTCTTGTAATAGTCATTCATTGTTAATTTTAAAGGGATCAACTGAGACAACTTAACTATCTCTGCCTTGATAGCTGCATCATGGCCTGCTGCTCTATATGAGTCATAAACGTTGATACGTTTATCATTCAGTGAAATCACTGTCAATACCCAATGGAATTCATCCTTAACATGGACATGAACAAAAACATGATCAACCATATGCCAAGGGATAGCAGCATGCATTCTATACCCTCTAATGTATTCACCAATGACATGCTCTTCATCAGCACAACCAACATCGCTAATAGAATACAGTTTGAGGGTGGTGCTGAGATAGAAGTTGATGTTACTGGGGTTCTTTATATTGTAAAAAGTGATGCATCACAATCCTGTTTGGCTCTAGCAAGCCTCCAATATGATGATGAGATAGAAATTATTGAAAATTATCAGAAGAAGAATACTAGGGTCATATATGACATAAAACAATCACAAGTTGGATTTGCATAATAGACATGTAGTTTCTGAGTTTTCATCATGCATATAAGACAAAGTTATGCCCTGATATTCATCCTCTCAACAGGGGGTCAAAGTATATGCCCTGATATTCATCCTTACAAGTTGAATTTGCATGTATGAAATTGTATATTTTTTTAGTTTTGAAGTTGTTGTTAATGTATGTGTACAACTTTATAAAGGTTAAAAATCTTAAATAAATTAAGAATTGTATACTAATATTTGTTGCCTTTCTGTAAATTCTGGATACAATTAAATATTGAATGTAATTGATTATTGGATACAATTTTTTTGTTTTAGAATACTGCAAATATGTGATTCTTAATTTTGTCAATAATGTAACTTTTTGGCAATGAAATTTTAAGAGTGATTCTTTTTCTAATATAAACAGGTCATAAAATGTTTCAATGGAACTATGTATTTTTATATTTTCCTATAAGTAAAATCCTTATACGTCATATGATATGTTTTTACATTGTTGACAAGACATCTTTATACCGTACAATACTAGTCCTACTAACAAAAAGATGATGAAATTCTCTTTTGTTTGATGCTTAATCATCTTGTAAAGTGCAGATGAGGTTAAGTCACAATTTGGCATACCTTACATTTTTACAAGCATATAAAAGCATGCATTATGCCAACACTGGAGTGTCAACAATAAACATGCAATCACAAAATCAACAATGGACATAACATACAAAAATAGTTTCAAAATAATTTAATACCTCTTCATCGCCATAAAGTAATACTTCATCACTTCGATCTTTTCCTTGATCGTCAGGGGTTTCAGGACACAAAATTCTCCTTTTTTTGGAAGAGCTCTCTAGTGCCATTCTAGCCGCAGATCCTACATTTTCGAGCAACCCTTGGGTAATACACAAATTAAATGAGGGAAATTCCTCAAAATTTTGAATATTATTTGGTATACCTCTAGTAATTCTGATTGAATCAGTCATTGTAGACAATTAGATGCTTTCCCCAAAATCTAAAAGCCTAAAAGCAAATTTTGATATTATAAAATATTAAAATGTATTGAATATCAAACAAAATTCACATATATATGAATTTCTAGAATCTACAAAATCTGAAAAATTAAAATAAAATCACAAAAAAAATAAATTGAAAATCATAAATATATGATGAATATTTAAACAAAATCACATAAAAATTGGAAAATTCGACTGGAAATCCGTAAGGTATAGAATCGGTGCTTTAAACATCAAATCAAAAAAATCAAACTGTATGATAAAAATTACCTTGCCAACCGAGAAATATGCTTGAATTAATAAAGAGATTTTGTATAACAATCAATAAAAATTCTTGATGAACAACAATTTAGCCCCTTCAAGAAAGCTAATCTTGAAACGTGAAATGTGGAAGAAATGTAAAATGTTGGGGAAGAAACTTGAATGTTGATGAAAAATGGTTAATTGTATTTGTTTATATTTTTTTTCACTGTAAACGATTATTGGTGTATATTTTGGTCCAAATAGGACCCCTTCCATAAATAAAATTAATTTAAAATACTAAAATTTGAATACATATTATTTTATAAAAATATTTTCATTCTGCCATTTTAAATAATATTTTGAAGTGTTGTTATTTTAACTAATTATGTTAGGTATTATGACTTAATTGATAATTTTTCCAAAACAATAAGGCATTTCATTGAGTTTGGGATTTGAGCCCGAAAACAGAGCCCATTCAGCCTTACAAAAACAATGAAATGGAGTTGGATTTGAGCCCAAAACAAGAGCCCAGTCACCCTTTCAAAAAAAAAACAAATGGAAAAATATTGCAAGTGGGAATCAAACCCAAACCCTCTCGGTCAATGTTGAACCCCTTAACCGCTGAGCCATGCTTCTCTTTTTGTTTTGAGGGGTTCATTTTAATATATGTACTCATAAAATCAGAAATAAACCTTATATATACCGTGTAATTTTTCGACGAGGGGTTCGGGTGAACCCCGACCTCCACGTGGATCCGCCCCTGGTTGGGCAATGCAAAATGTATTGAAATAAAAATAATTTAACCACTTTTTCTAACTCTTGTTATAGGGTTTTGATAGTCAAAATTAGCTAGTACTTTTTGTACTTTAATGTTTGATCATGAAGTAGATATAATTTTTAAGACGTGTCTCAATTATATTCCTCTACTTTTGTTATTCAGACACACGTTCAATCATGGGTGAAGCAAAAATACGATTTATGAATTCATCCAAACTAATTAGTTTGAGTTTAATTTTGTATTTGTCTTTAAAATATTTCTGACATTATTAATTTTGAAGTCAATAAGTTAAATGAACTAAAGTTTTCGAACTTATAAACTTTAAATCCTTACATCATTTCTATATTTAATTAATCTCTTCTCGTTCCAAAGAAGAAAACTATATGATAAAAGAAAATAAATTTATTTAAAGGTGTTTAAGTATGCAAGATTTTGCCTCTTGTTTTTCTAATTCCGAAAGACTTGTAAAAAATTATCGATCAAATTGATCCAACCAAGAAAAACATAGTGCTTTCGAATTTTGTTTGGACCAAGTTTAGGCTACCTAATTAATATTGAATCTTAGAAAGTTAAGTTTCTTTTTCAATCGACTAACATACCTTTGAACATACTTTAACACGTATAATATATTGTAGCTTGCAAATTTAAAACAAATAAAAGTTTCTTTATAATACGGCTTAATACATCGCTAACCTCTTTAACAAATACTAACAAATTTCATTTAGATGCGTAGACTATCGTTTGTTGTTTCTATTATATACTTTCGATTCAAATTTTGAATAAATTTTTGTGTATATTCTCAAGTGCGTATTAAGTAGTTATAACAACATACAATATGTCATTTTCCTTAATTATACACATTACACTCAACTGAAACATGCGCGCAAAACTTTACATCTCAAAAAAAGTATTGTAAGTGATTTATTTATCTATTGTAATAGACACTTGAGAATACGATCAAAAAAAATTTCCTAAATTTGAACAAAAAATATTCAATTGAAACACTATATCATGTGAGATAATTCAGATAAAAAACAATAATTAGGCACGGATTGAATGTGAGATAGCGTGTGGGTGCAGATAATAAATAAAATAAATAAATATTTTCATCTTCAATCCTTTTCTTTTTTTTCAAAAATAAGAGGACAAAATTAAATACAATGAGTGAGCAAGATAAACAAGAAATGTATTATGGGTCAATTATGTGGACAACTATATTCATGTTATATACGTGGCATGGGAACTATTTAAAATATTATTTAGGTCGAGTGCATCGATGATTTAAATCTCTTATAAAATTTATGAGTAAATTTTATTTAAGACTTCGAATTATGTTATATTTTAATCAAACATTTAAATACATGATAAAATATTTCTGTTAAATATTTTTTATTCAAAGTTTTAAATTTTTTCGTACGTGAACATGTTTTCATTATGTAAGCTAACCACGTAAATATGTTTATATACGTCTGCCTCAACTAGAATAAGTCTGAATTTTACGATTTGGTAAAATTAATACATAATATTAAAGGAGATTAACTTATCTATTGAATATATGAACTTGAGTTAAAGTGTCTAACAAAAATACTTTATTATATAATCAAATATTTAAGTGAAAGAAATCACAATCCGAATATATATATATCTAAATAAAATTTAATAATTTATTAACAAATTTAAATATTTTTAATGTATTCAATTTTTATTATTATTTACCATATTATATGTTTGAAGTGCATTATTGGTCATGTCCTGCCAAAATTATGCGTCTAGCACCTAACAACTTACAATTATGTAAACAATTTGAAAACCTTATAAATTTGACCTCATGTTTATCAACTTTCTAGCATTATTGGCCTTCATAGTTGCCACTAGTAGTTTAATTAATTATTTATAAATAAATTTATATTTAGTACTTAAGATAATGACAAGTCAAAGAATCTCTTATGAAATAGGTCCTTAATTATGTACACACTAGAGAATTTACATGAGTTTCAAGTGTTCCCATTGGATAATCATGTGATTAAACAATTCCTTAAACAATTAGAGAAAAAATCATTTTAAAAAAAAGCAACTTTCACGTATAGGAAACACAAAATTCATATTTGTATGCTATAACAAAGTTTACATAATTGCGCTCCATAGCAAACATGCTATGACTAGGCTATTTCGCTATACATATATACAAAAGAAGCAATTGTATAATTCGCAGGCTCCTCTTCAGATTTGTATAATTTCGCTGGCAGGCCATTTGTATAAATTATTGTCAGCCTCTCGTTTGTATAAATCGTTGAGAGTCTCTCAATTTAATTTTATGTGTTTGTATATCTATATAAAATTTGAATTTGTATACAATTGAATCGAAATAAAACGTTTGTATATAAAATATCGTTCTCTCTCTCGCTTTATACAAACATAAATTATAAATTGTATTTTGTATAATCTATGTTTGTATAAAGCGAGAAAGAGAGAAAGGCAAAAGATAACTGGACAGGGGAATATTTGTATTGTATAATTATAAGTGTATAGGACGAAAATATATGTATTTGCATGTGTATATACAATTTTCTCTCGCTTTATACAAACAGAAACACATTTTATACATTTCTGTTTGTATAAAGCGAGAGAGGGAGAGTGGCGAGCGAGAGTTTGAGGGAGAGAGGCGACTGACAAACAGTTTGCTACAGGGCACAACTAAATCAAAGTGTGGTTATACCATTTAATTTGAATTAATAGTTTGTCATTATGTATAATTTTTCCTAAAAAAATAGTATCAACTACGGACGAATTTTATAGCAAAACAACAAAAATTGTAATTAATCTTATTTAATGACGGACAAATTTTATAGCTAAACAGAAAAGATTGTCACTGAAGATGCACTAGGAGAAGAATATTTTGTTAGCTATGAACCAATTTAATATTTTAGTGACGAAATTCATAGCTAATTTTAAGTATTTTTGTTATAGTGAATAGTAACTAATATTAAATTTATTCTTGACTTTTGATAATCTAGATATGTAACAATTCATATGAAATTTGATGGAAATGTCACTGCAAAAGGGAACAAATATAAAATGATTAAATAATTAAAATTAATGAATATATGTAAATAAATTAACAATGCATATGAAATTTGGTGGAAATATCACTTCAAAGGGAAAAAATATAAAACATTAAAGAACTTAATTAAAATTAATGAAAATATAAATAAAATTATTTTTTAATTAATCAAATTGTAAGTAATTTATTTTTGGGATTAAGGATCTCCGTTGCCGTAGCTTTCATAAATACCAGACTTCACCTACTGAAAGGTCACGATATTAAAATTAATTAATTAATTACCGCAAACAATTAGGAGTATCATTAAAAAAATTAATTTAATGTTTAAATATGTGTCATAATCATAGCCAGCCAGGTGGTATTAATAATTAATAATTGAAGAATAAGATTTCTAGGGAAAGGGAACCAATTATTCTAGAAATGTACCAATTATTAGAATGTGACTTTATTGTATCAAATTGCGTATTGATCTTTCCCTTTTCTTATTTAATTTAATAATATCATCATAATTTTTAATTTTTATTTATTTATTTTTAAAGTTTAAAACAAAATTAATTACTCCTTTTTTTTTTACCCTTATTAATAGTATATGAAGTCTTCTACTCCCTTCATTCCATATTAATTGAATTTTTGAGGCATTTTTTATTTTTCAATTAACTTAATTGTTCAGTTTTCAAGATTACTTTTAGAGTGTTCTTCCAATTTTACCCTTCATTTGGATTTTCAATGTGATGACTTTAATAAATTTGACAATAATTAATAAGGGTAAAAATGGAAAACTATGTTCAATTTATGTCTTAATCTACTTTTTTTAAAGGGTGTGAAACATCTCAAAAATTCAATTAATATGAAATGAAGGGAGTATTAAATATCAATTATGGTGTGTGATGAACATTCAATTTCTAGTTGAGATTATTTTCTTAAGAAACACAAAAGAGAAATATGATAGATACTTGAGACGAACAGAAAAAATCATGTACAATTGGCATAACAAACAAATATTTTTATAATTATGTTATTTGTAAAATAAATTTATATACTAAACATTAATTAGTAACTTGTTTTTAAAAAAATAATAATAATCTAACTTACTATTATAGATTAGTATTAAATTTCTTTTTAATTCTGTCACTATATATGAATTAAATCGATTTAATAGTGTTTATTTTATACAA